>JAAGNO010029843.1:4013-15977 GCA_033439905.1 Ceryle rudis
ATTACAACCTAAAAGCAAAAAATACGAATTACAAATGCTTTCTAACAAATTAGAAAGCTTGCTAAATATTATACATGTGTTAGTTAATGCTATCTTACCCCTCTAGGTAAAGGCTTTTAGTCCCAGAAACGTAATGTTGGCTGATGTCTGGACCAAGGGGGAAGGTTCTCCTTGTAGGTGAGATGTAGTGCTGGAGAGGCAGCTCCCAAAATCTAAGCTAAACCTTAGCACTTTTATCCCCTGGTTTGTGTGACTGATTATACAGTTTGAATACACAAGGTTGTGATTGAAACCCCCCAGGTGGTTGTGGTAAAACTATGCCCGATTTGATTATGCCCTCTGGATACATAAAAGTTGTGGGATGAACCCACCACTGAAGCCCTCCAGGTTCTCCATATCTTACTTTCTCAGGAAGCCAAAGAGTGGTTTGAATTGAGACTCAGGACATACCATTTGTTGAGGAACTGCAAGGCTCAGCTCACGTTTCTGTTCTTTGTGTGGTGCAGCATTGCCCTGTTTGGCATGGAGCTTATGGACAACTCAAGGCTGAGCCATCTACACAGCTTCCCATGTGTCATCTCTGCATAGATAGGCAAGTCAAGGCTAAGTCACCTGCACAACCCCCCCATGAGTTGCCTGCATGCACCAGATAATCCTGAAACTTGGTTATGAACTATGAGCCAGAAAACCCATACAAGGTTATTCACTGTTGAGAGGCAATGTAGCCCTGTGACTCATAGGAAATTTAATTATGATGCAAGTGCTTCATTTGAGAGGTTAATTTCTGTTTCAGTAACAAACTGAACCAAATACTTGTCTCTTAAAAAATATTTGCAACTTAGCTGGGATTATTTGTCAAGTATCATTTAAAAGTTCATATTTGATATTTACCAGATCAGGTTTCTACTTCAATTCCCTGACTTTGAGACTTGAATACCAAAATATAATTCAAATTCTAGCATTCATAAGAGTATACAGGAAAACAGAGAAGTACTTAGGAATAATTTTGTGATTTCGATTACATTAAGAAAACAGCTGACCAACCATACCCCCATGCAGCATCTGTTCCACACATAGATGTGTAAACCTAGCAGGACTTATAAAATGACAGACAGCTTCCAAAGGGTTGTTTAGAAACCACAACCTGAATTCATACATTGCAAGGAATCAATCAGTGAAGCATTGCCTTCATTCCAAAGGAGACTCTGAATAAGGGCTAGGCTATGAAATTATTCCTGCCACCAGATGCTGTTTGTCTGCTTCTGTGCTCTAATTGCTATCAATAATTAAACACAGGTCTCTGATTCATATGCACAGAGGCAGAGATTCTTAAATTAAACATTTTGAAGTCATTATAGTACATTTTATATGTTCAGCTAAACACTGCACTCAGGCTGATTATGATTAAATATACTGATACAAAATTACATATTGATACCATAAATATCAACAGATACCCAGAACAAATAAGAAGATTCCTGGTAAATAGAAGGATCATTTTAATTTCAGATTACTAACAGAAAGCAGCCTTTATTTATTTATATAAGTTACATAATGTTGGAAGAGTTGGCATCTCCCAGTTGACCTGCAGAAAACACAAAATAATTTCCATCCATTTGGAAAACAACAAATACAGACAATGTGGTATACCTAGGATTGTGTAACAGCCACTTGAAAAATCAAGTTTGAAAGCAAGTGAATCTTACACTTGTTAATCAATCTCTGATAGGTGTGATCTTTTCCAAAACTATGTCCCTAGTTGATTCTCACTCTCCTTAATAGCATATAGTCTGTGGTATATCTGGAGAAAAAAAAAAACAACCACAAAACAAAAACCAACACTATACTCTTACTATACTCTTTGAAATTGCTTGTGTTTACCCTTTGGCAGTCTGTACAATTTGATGACATACTTTCTTATGATGATTGCTATTAGTCATACTACTGTCCTGCACAAAGATCTGGCAGACTTTCAAACTGAGGTATGATGATGAGCCATCTCTGGTGAGTCACTCTTTCCAATATAGTCAGCGAGGTCAGTGCAGTATGAAACCTAATATCGGGTTTGAAATGTACAGAATCTCTGAGTCTGATGACACTGTTAAGACATTCTTCATCTGGTTGTCCTTTGGGACTGTCTCTGTTTCCAGAATCCCATGATTTGCTTTATGTGACTTCTGTTCACAAGAAAAGTTCAGACTACTCAGATACCCCTTGGCTAGGATGGATTTGAGATACAAGTTACTACCCAAGACAGATTTGAAATCTACAGCTAAAAGTGAGTCCTATTCAAACCTTCCTTTGTTTTTTTGATAAGTTGCCACTGGACAGCTCTGGGAAGAAACAAATCAGGGGAACCAAGACTACTGAACAAAGGTTACTGAAAGACAGGTCAGATTTTGAAAGGCCTCACTGTTTTTCCAAAACAATTTGCAAAACTAGTTTATCTGTTGCTAGTAGAGGCCTATATGTGTTACTGTTCGTGAAACATTTGGAACAATGGTGTAAGCATGTAATAGTGCAGTGTGTCATAACATTTCATAGAGGCTTTATCATTTTACACTGTGGAGTGGAGATCAGTAGGTGAATTTAATTCTGAGGTATTGGCAAAAAAAACTTTATTAAAAATATATAATTTAAAGTCATTTTCCTTTACTTACACTCCCAACCATTTCGGGTCTTTTCCATAGGTTTTGTTGTCAGAAGGGAAAATCTCGTCTTCTGAAAAAATTAGTTCAGATGTTAAGGTGCCCAGTGCAAATCAGCAGTTGTTTCTACAGTTAACTACATTTTGAAAAGAAATGTTGTTGCTCAGGATATGAAATAATGTAACGTTATTGCTTAACATGATATGGACACTTAAACATAATTGTCTAATGTCATTTGTCATTTTAGATGCACTGTGATTTTATGTACATGTCTCCAGCTGCCCTCCAAAAGGGTTTAGGTCTCTTCTAGGTCCTGTGCATCATACTGACAAACCCAACTACATGTCTCAGATTTCTAGGATGTTGCAAATGACATTTCTGTTTAAGCAAGATGACTTATTGGCACATGTCACTTCAAGTTTATGTGTTGCTTATGGAGTCCCATAAGCATTAATGTTCATGAAATGTTTGGAACAATAGTATGCCCAAAATGTAGTGTATATCATGACACAGTTAATAAAAATAGAAATCTTTGATTAGCTGTTTTGTATTTTGTATTGTAGTTACACACTTCTCTTTTGTTAGACACGTCAAGAGAAGAAACAAGCAAAAGTATAATTAAATATGGCTACCATTCTAACAGAGCCACAAGAACTTTTCTGAATGGCTTTAAAGATGCAAAGTTAGATCACTATATATTGTCTTAAAACTAAGATACATTAAATGCTGGAACGTTTCCTAATGACAAACCCAGCATAGTACTCTATTACTTTGCAATAGTTCTGCCATACAAAAAACCCTACATTTGGCAGAAAAAAAAAAATCCCAATTTTGTGACAAACTGTTATTGGTCGGAACAGCTGAATTACCTGCTGTAAAGTCCAGCTGACATTACTTATTTATAGCTGCTCACAACTTTATAAGCCCATAGTTCTGTGAACTGCAAAAATTTGTTTACATATAATGCTTTGTGCATGGACTATACACATAGCCAGACCATGCTGAAATATTACTGAAACATTCTGTCCAAAATAGATCAAGTACTCCCTATATTAGGCAAGCTAGAGAAACACATACTCTGTTTTGTTCCCAGAAACCTCATAGTTAAAACCATAAAAATGCAAGCACTTTCTTTTCACAGCTGTGTGTTCTGATACAGACTGTGCATTTGGCAGGGATATGGCCTTAGCAAATTGCCTGAGTCACCTTAATTTAGTCCCTCCCTGGGAATTACTTAATGATAGGATTATGTACCACAAGTTCCTTATCTGTTTCAGAAAACTGATGTATACTAGGGAACAGGTTTGTAGAATAATGCAGACTGTTCTTTGTAAGAGTCCATCCCAAAAGTTGATTAGCACATAAAGTTGGAGACTTGGAACAGGAAAAAAAAATAATCTGAGAACTTAATGAAGTCTTGTTTCCTGTGGATTGGTGATTAATGGACTTGTAAACAGAATAAATTAAAGGTTAGATTAATTAATTAAAAGTCCCTTTGTAGACCTCCAAAAAAATCACAGAAGAAAGAGACACCATGAAGGTTTTGATGAACATATTTGGAGTGTATTATACAAATTTTTACTGGCCAAAAATCCATTTGGAGACAAATCCTATTGAGTTGCACATGCCCTGACTTGTAACAAAGCACAAAATTGGTACTCTTTCTCCTGTGTTTAGAACATCCATAGTGGTAGTAGACAGGTGAATTTTGTAATTTCTGAAAGGAGGTCTGGCCATTCAATCTAAAACTGTGTTCTTCTGAGTTAAAAGTTATGATGGGCTACTAAAGATTTCCCCTTAGCTCAAACTTTCATCTCCTCCTTACAAGAACTTCCTCATTTCTGCCCCAATGCTTCCTGCTTGCCAAAGACCATCTATTTCCTCCTTATACCCTTCCCTACATTTTCCCATTTTCCCATGTTCCTATTTCTTTTTTGGCCTGCCTATTAGGCAGGTGGCACCACTGGTAGTGCTGTGAATGTGGTGATTGGTCATCTGCCTCTCAGCAGCTGAAATGTCCAGGCAGAACATATTACTTTTTAGCAGTCACATGTAACCCTTAGGCTGTATTTTTGTACAGCTCCATTGTGAGTATTTTAATATCTTTAAGATTTCTATTCCTCTGTCCAGATTGTCTGATATTAGCCAAAGGGATCCAAAGTTATTGTGAGAAAGAGGTGTGACAGAAAGACTCACAGAGCTAGAAGTGATGCCCTCACATCAGGTTTGTCCCCTTAGGAAATCAAACTAAAATGCTGGGCACTTTCAGTATTAAGAAATTTGATTGCTGCCCTGGAGAATTTCCTCACTGAACCTGCCACAGCTTTCTTACATGACTGTGGGCACATCACTTCAATCATCTAAGTATGACTCCAGATATGAAATGCTGTGGAGCTGAGTTATGGTAACTAGACCTGCAGTAACCAGAGGTAGTGTTTAAAAAACACATAAACTGCTAAATAATGCTAAGAGCTCTGAAAATATGGGTCCTGTGGGACTAGTGTGTGGGACCCTGAATTAGGGCAGACTCATGGCCTGAATATTTCTGGCAGTCATTTAAGAAAACATTTGTGTTCCTCAAGTGACATTTGCATGAAATTTAGAAGCTAAAGTTTAGGAAGACAGTTCTGAGAAACTGCTAACATTTTGGTACTTGCTACTTTAGTAAGATATTAAGAATTTCAGATTCTGATGGGATGAGATCAGTTTCCAGTGATTTTTCTAGGCAAAACACACAAATCAGTCCTTGAAGAAAACTATTCCCTAAAACAAGGGTTCTCCAGCACAGTTTGATGGTGGGACTGGAACTGGTGGAGTAGTGTCAAGGTCAGTCTCAATGGCAGCAGCAGAAGATCATGGTTATCTGCTCATCTAAAACTCATACCCTCTTAGTTCTTACCACAGCCTACAGCTGATCAAGTCATAAACATAGTCCCAGTCCTCTGTCTTCCTCACACTACTGTCATACTTGTCACTCTCATGAACTAGATAGAGATCATTTTGTCCTGTTACTATTGATCTGATGACTAGGAGCAACAGTCCCTGGGCACATGCTCACACCAAAATTATTCTAAGATTACTTCATTTTGTAAGTTTCCTGTAGATGTTCAAACACTACATGTTGTTGTCTCATCTTTCTTTGAAAGTAGATTGTAAATTAGACAATAGGAGGTATTGAGAATCCTACTATATTCATGTCATCTTTTTTTCATTTCTTTAACTTTTCTTGATTACCAATGGAAGAGGAGAGAAGATAGCTAAGGGAAAGGTATCCACTATTAGCAGCAAGAAATACATGTTTTGTGCCACCTTCTTTTCCAAAAAGTTAGAAACAATTCAGTTTCTACTGGACTTTCTTAAGGAAACCACATCAACTCATATACTTATGGCAAATAACATACTTAAATTTGAAAGTGAAGCTTTCCATAAAAGAGGCAAACAAGTAAGATAAGGCTGGAAGGCCAAGGTAGATCTGTACTGATGCATAATCCTCAATACATGTGTAATACGCTTGCTACAGCTTTTGATGACTGTGTTATATATCATCATATTTAGTGCCTGTAACCAAAATATTTTTTGTACTTTATCAAATGTGTTATATATCATGATATTTAGTGCCTGTAAACAAATATTTGTTGTACTTTATCAAATAAGTCATTCTGCTGAACTATTAATCTTTTCTTTAAAAGCAGGTGTGTGAGATGCCTTACAACACAAATCAGGTAATGGTGGTAACTGTTGTTAGCCAAAACATACCTCTCTTTTTAGGGCATGGAAGTATACTAGAACTTTAAGGCAAATGATCTAGATATTTAAACTCAGATCTAGATTCTGATTTCAGAAATAGATGATAATCTGAAACCTTGCCCTTTTTTGGTGTTGACTGGTTTTGTTTTACCATTGCATCTGTGATGAACCCAATGTAGTCTTGAGCATCACAGTGTGGACCATCTCAACAGAAAAGCCCTTTCTGCCTCTGCTTTGCACCTTAAAGTCTGAGGAAGTCTATCTTAGAGGAGTATTGATAAAATAATTAATGTTAGACAAGCAACAGGGTACTGTAATAATGAGTGCCTGAGCAAATTTTCCAAGAAAATGAATAATTTTGTTTTGAGAACAAAGTTTGATTAACATCTAGCAAGAAAGACTAAACATGAAACAATGAGTATTAAACAAGAAACACTGCTCATTAAATGAGCACTATCCATTCTGAATGAACCACGGGGTCCTGTGGATTTATGCAATTTCATACAGTATTTTAAAGTATATAAACATGCACAAGACAAGTAAATTCAGGTACACAGACAACCTGGACCCCAACATATCTAAATATTGAGTGCTGAAGTGTACAAGATTTGCTGGGAGTCTTTTTGTGTAATTTGTTGTACTTTATCATTTAAAATCCAAGATGCGTATTAAGAGTTTTCATCATTAGCTTCCATTAATATAGGTTGTCATCCTAAGAATCCAGTTGAAAATGTTTAAGGGAAGCTAGATAAACCAATGAATATTTCCAATTCTTACATTCTAATGAGAAAATACAATAGTATTTCTTGGACTTGTATATTTAGCACTGCAAAGTTTAGGGGTACTCTAATCTCCCTATTCAGGAGATTAGTAAATGTTAGAGATGTAATGTAAATGGCACACTGAAGTACTGGGCTTCATTTGAAAACACATCAGTGGAAGATATTTTCTGTCTGCTGCTTATGAAAATGGAAAAAAATTAAAAAGTAAACATATTTTCTGCTGTTTCTTATTGAATTAAATAAAATCTGTTGCTCCCCTTTTCTAACAATATGTCTCTGCATCTGAGATAATTACCTTCATTATTCAAAATCTTGTGAGAGAACACAGGAAAACTTTTTTTATCCTTTTCAGCAATACAAATATTGTCTTGCCTACAACATAAAAGATTTGGACTGTTACTTTCTTTTTTCTTTTTTTTTTTTTTTTTTTTCTATTTTTGTTTCATTTTTTAAAATATTACAGTAGTTGTCTCCTTTAAACTTATCTGCATGACGTGAAAGCTGTATCAAGCATTCTTCATGTGCTGAAGAATCTCTAACAAAACCAGCTCCTGAGAAGTGATGCATACCATATTAAGCAGAAATGTAGTTGTAGTTTCCCCTCTTGGCTTGTCAGCCACTGCATCACTACATTATTAATTTTTTCGTCTTTGCTGTCCTATAGAACTGAACAACCTCTTTTACCCTTTTCATTCTCTCTTCCTACTTGTTCTCTGCTTTTGAATTAGGTGTTAATAAAATTTATTGAAATTCAGGCTTCAGATTTTATCAAAACTACGTTTCAGAAAATTTTGCACAGATAATGAAGAGAAAATATTTCTACCTAATGCTCATTAGTATGTGAATCATTTGGATGAATAAATATACAGGATGTATAGTGGGAAGAAACAGTGATAGAAATAAGAGGGGAAAGGTACCCACTTCTTATACTGAAGAATGGAATGCTTCACCATTTGGTAGTTTCATATGGAATAAAAAATAAGAGCTCCAGACTGATCTCTTAAAGACATCTACTTTACTCTTCATAGTACTGACATAGAAATAATCTGGCTCAGAATTCCTAATGCTATATTTAATTAAATGAAATCACTTCTCATAAATGCTTTTATCTGGATGGAGTATTTGTTTTTCATCTACAATTTCCATTTACTTCTCTAGTGGCTCCAGAAGCTCCACCCCACCTTAAAAAATTTAGATTTTACTGACACTGTATTTCAATTTTTCACTTGATGTGTTTCTCTTCCCCAAAGAGCACATGCTGTGTTGGGGAAACATCACTCAGAACAGAGTGCAATATGTAACAGTACGATATCAGATTTTCAATGAGTTTTGGGAGTACTTGATCTTTAAAAAATAAGCTCCAGACTTTGTAATATTAATTTGTATGCTTATGTTGAGACATGTTAACCTTAAGAACTTCAGTCAGAGTTTTCACATGTGATGACCCAGTAATTGCAGAATATTTGGGATCAGGTAGATATCAGTCTGGATCTGGATATTTATTTATTTATTATTTTTCCTTAAAAAATTCCTGTTTAGAATTTCTCTCCTTCCCTTCATCTCTTATTTACCGTAACTCCAGTTTTCTAAGTCTTATGTGCATGCATAACAGTAAATGTTGCAGCATTTCTACAATTAAATTTTACAAATGGTAACAGCAATACCTTTGCTTAATTCTACCATATAATCTTTGAAGTCCAGGCAAAGAGCAGTTTTAAGAAAGAATGTTTTATATAACGCATTAGTTGCCCCTGGTAAATCCATCTATAATGCAGAGTCTTCAGTTTGCGTTTCAGAGAATTTTTCCACTGTTTGAGCCTCTAAATAATGAACCTTACACTGGAGTGAAGCATTTGTACATGTACTATTCAGCTGCCATAGATACTATACTAAATCACTGCTTGGAAGGAAAGTAGGTCTCCATCCTTAGTGGATTACTCTAAGTGATGCATTCAGGTTTTGTATTTATTTTCTGACTCAGTACATTATTACATTGGAAAAATGTCAATAGGTCCATTTCTTCCTTTAAAGAACAATGAGTAGCATGTTTCTGTAAGAAATAAGAGCATGGCGAAGACTTGAACCTAGTTATGAGTTTTCTGATGGAATGCTCTATTCTCTGAGGTCCTAGAAGGAAATAAGACTCTAGATGCCTTTGCCTGGTGCCTGCTCCATCAGGCATGTCTGGAGAATGGATACAAAACAGGTGAGCCAGACGAAGAAATTAACTAGATATTTGATTTCTTCACATAAGAGGGCAAGAAAACATTTTACGGGAAGTCCTTATTGTTCTAAGGTTTCTTAAGGTGTTCCCAGTCTTAAATGTGAGTTCAGCAGGGATTTCAAGGTTTGAATTTCAGATTAAAACTCATAAAACTGGACTTAGGTGTGGCTTAAGCACAGTCCTCATAGTCACAGTCCTTATATTTATTAATGAAATAAACACCTGTTTGTTAATTCAGGCTGAGATTTCTATATAAGTCTGAATGGATTAGGTAAGAAATTCAGATCAGTTTGAGCCTTCCAATACCATAATATTTCTCTAAAATCTCAGCCTAATTCCCCAAGGGTACCTTTTAGAGTTATAGTTAAATTATTAATGTTAAACAAAAGGCAAAAGGGTTTCCTGACACAAATTGGGTTCTGTTTCCTATGTCCAGCATTGTTGGTATCAATACCTATATTTGAAGAAGAAATAAAATTCTTTTTCTCAACAGGCAGAAACTACGAAGATGAGAGTGCAAACTGTCTCCTGAGGTATCTATAGACCTGGCTGAAAGCATGATTGTTCTGACTCACCTGGATTGCAAAGCCTGTAAAACATATACAGACACAATAATTTTTACCAAATCATGAGAAAAACCATCCACAAACCTTAGAACATTAAAACCAGTAGAATCTATTTGTTATTTAAATAATGCTGACACCTGAAGTGATACATTGCCTGGAAAAAAATTATACTAAAAATAAATTTAAAAAGGTAAGACATGTCATAGGAACTATTAGTAGCTACTGCCTACAAACCCAGTCTGTTTCTTGATATCTTATAACATAACTGTAACTTTAACCCCTAGAGAGATGATCTACAAACACTTTGGAAAGACTGTTCATGCCAGTACATACAGGCTGAAATCACTCTGGATTTTTTTCTGAAAAAATTTAATTGCAACAGTGAAGGGAGTAAACAGTGAGTATTCTTCCCTCCATCCACAATGTGGAATCGCAGGGGGGTCTTACAATGAAATAAAAAGAAAACCAAAATACTTGTAATTGTGTACTCAGCAAAACATTATGCTGTGCAAGCTGCCCCAAATTCTAAAGGGACAGCAATATTTCTCATTCTTGGAAGAGCTTTGTCATCAGTCAAACAATCAGTGATGATTGTTAATAGAAAGATCACCACTAAACTATAGAAATTATGTCCTTCACCCAGTCTTACAATCTTGCCAACACACTGATCTACACAGTGTCATTGTAGAGATGAAAAATACTTGGGTTTATTTTTTTTTAAATTAATAAATGCACATATCTTTGGATACCTCATCTAACTTCAGGAATGGAGGTCAGCCCTAAACTAGCATACCAATCTTCATGCTTGTATATGCAATAGGTGTTCTAAATTCCTACTATAGAAAATGAGCACCTGGTCAATACAGCCAGTGGAATTAAGTAAAAGGTTCTGCTCAGCCTGAAGTTGATCACTGAGGCTTGACTTAATGTCATGTTTAAAACATTAATTTAGACTTCTACACATCTGTAGGTGAGCTAGGAAATTTATTCACTTGCTTAAATGAAATTGTATAATAACAATTGAGGCATCTTACTTAGACCAACCATGATAGTAGGCATGGTACCTCACTTTCAGCTGCTGCTCCAGGTTCTGTACTGAAATTCTGTATTGAAGTTTAGGGCTTTTCAGTAACACTAGAAACATGTTCAGAGACAGTTCTACCAGGCCCCAGAATGATAATTATTAGTCTCTAGATTTTGGGCCTGAAATTAGATGCCTAGATGTGGTGGATGAGATACAGGATGATTCAGTTACCTACATCTGTATCTCTTGTGCCATTTCAGGAACTCTGTGGTATCTGATGTATCCAGAAGGGACTGGTAAGTACAGTCCGGAAAATGTATACCATTCTGCAGCAGAAACTGTAGGTCATGCTGTAGTACTTCACATAGCACTGGGTATTAAAATGCATGAAGCTGAATTCAGTAACAACCTAGGGAGGAACAGTGAGTCTGTTACAACCAAATAGGCAGCAGGTCGAAGTTTCAGATGAGTCCGGGCTTTTGTGTGTGTGGCACTCAAAGCCATGCCTTCAGGCATTTAAGGAGTGTCAAGAGCTGAGAGATGAGACAGGAAGGGATGCTATCCCCTTTCCACTGTCTAATTGCAGAGCTAACTGAAGTGGAAATTAAGTGGACTGCAACTATCTAAATCCTTTGTAAATCCCTTTGAAGCTGTTTGACTTTCAGAAGTATTGAATGCTTTGCACTTACCAAAATCAGTGACCAATACCTGTGTTCTCACTGAGGTTTTATTTTGTAAGCATGGCTGAAGGGTTTGATTTTTAGAGGTGCTGAATAGTATTAATTAATGTCTGTAGTTTGGCACCTAGTAACTGCAGAACTCAAAAGTAGGTGCTATTTTTGAATATGTGAAACTCTGTCTTTAAGCTCCAGGGAAACATTTTACAGAGATGGAAAGGGGCTGTTTTACCAGCTTCACCTCATACATATAAATCAATGAGTTTTATTTTTAAACATTGGCTGACTTTTTTTTT
>JAAGNO010029844.1:0-22898 GCA_033439905.1 Ceryle rudis
GGGCAGCGTGAAGACGCGCTCTGGGATGCCTGCGTGTATGTATACAGGCTCAGAAAGGTGTCGAATCCTGTCCCGCGTGGCTCAAAGAGGCTGGCAGCGCGGTGTGCAGCCCCTCGCCCGGCTCACATGCCAGTGACAAGCTGGGGAGCCAGCGGCGTTTTCCAGCAAGGTTAATGATCAGGCAGGGGCAAGGTTCGTGGTTTGCACTGCGGTCAGTGCCTCCCTCTTTTTTTTTTTTTTTTTTCCCCCGTCACTCCCCCTTATTTTCCATAAGCAAACAATGCAGGAATGGAAAGCCCATGTAAACAGGAGCTTTTCTCAATGCATTAGGGGCAAGGAGCCTCTTAAACAATGCAGAGACTTCGCTTTGAATTCAACCCAAGCAGGAAAAAAAAACAACAACCAACAAACAGGGAAAAAAAAAAAAAAAAACACACAAAAAAACCGCAACCAAAAAAGCAACACACCAAAACATGTAAAACAAGCCCCGATGTTCCCTCCTCCATTTGCAACTGTTTAAACTTTGCATTGCCCATATTGGTCCCACATGCAGAAAGCAATGGCAGTGGCAGGAAGTCCTCGCCCCGCCTCCCCCCTTTGAGTCTCCTGAAAGGGGGGCCTGGGGAGTTCCTCCCCCCCCTCCCAAGTCCGGGTCTTCTCCCAGCGCTCAACTGCTTTCTCTCTAAACTAGCTGCGAAGCTGTGGCTATTCAAAGTGAAACTGCTAGCAGTTAAGGCTAATGGGTGTCTTTGTACCGTCAAGTATTTTCAAGGATCAGAATATTCTGAAATTAGTCTGAGACTTTTTTTTTTAACCATGTCGGGTAAAATAAGTATTGCAAGATGTATTTTGGGGAAAGGAGTTTTGGATGGGGCGTTACATTTGCATAACCCACCTGTACATTTGATTATATTTCTGCTCGGTGATGGCGAGACCCCGCTTCAACAAACCACGCTGGAAACAGCTGGTGTGACAGCAGTGCAAGGATAAAAGCCTGGAGAGAAGACAGATAAACCCTGCGAAATGTGTTAGCAGCAGTGTTGGTTTTGAAATCCAGTGAATTAGTGGCATGAGTTAAAATTCAACCGGTCCTTTTCTTAGCTTTAACCTGCTGATTTCTTGCGATGGAAGAGCACGTAGTGCTTTGGAAAATGAAAGTTTGCTTTAAAATATGCAGGAAAATGTCCATTCCTGTATAGATTAACTGCTACTTTTATTAATAAGTATTATCAAAAGCTGTCTAAACTTGTTCTATGCGTAATTCCGTAAAGAGTGGAACACACCGGTTTTTTTTAATTCAATAGCCCCTGTAGGTTTTTTTCCCCTGTTGTGTTTTTCCCATTTTCTTTACAATGGTTTAACTCAGTTAAACCTCCTCATAGAGTTATATACATCATTACTGAGTTGCTTGATTTCTCTAGGTAAAGTATACCTGTATGAATTAAAAGACAGCTTTCAGCTTGAATACATAGTGGAAATAATTACTAGATGTTGTCATTTTTAAAATGATGTCAAAACTGCTGAGGAAGATGTCTCAGACAAAACAGTTAACAAAGGAAATCATCTGGTGGTTGATGGCATTGGTCTGTCCTAATCAGCACGTGCTCATCTCTGCAGGTTGGTGGTCGTTACATTTTCTCCATACAATCTCTGCCCATTAAACTAGACTTTAGTTTAATATTGATGCCAGTAGCTCAGCTGAAAGCGGGATGGTGCCAGTGACGGAATTGTCCTAAAGAGTGTATAAATTCAAACATAAAGGTGGTAGAAAAGTAATAGAGACGGTGGAGAAGTGGTGTGGTATGGTTTTGGCCAGGATAAATTTTCTTCCTAGTGCTGTGTTTTGGATCTAGTATGAGAATAATGTTGATAACTGAGAATAATGTTGATAACACGCTGATGTTTTTAGTTGTTGCTAAGTAGTGGTTATGCTAAGCCAAGGATTTGTTCAGCTTCTCATGCTAAATCCCAAAAACAGCACTATACCAGAGACTAGGAAGAAAAATAACTATCTCAGCCAAAATCAGGATACCAGGCCCCACAGCAAGTTTGTGACAGTGTTGGGGTTAACATCCTCAATATCCTAAATCTCGCTTCAGGTGCCATCCCCACCAGGACACCTTCAGGGATGTGTTCAATTGTTCACCGTGAAAAAGAACTTACCGGCCACGTTGTTCATACAGCCTTGTAAATGATGATGACTGATGACGACTTTCAATCAGTAATGAGCTATGTAAGGTTCACCTCATAACCTTAAGGTGTGTGCTGGTTTGGGGAAGGTGACTTCAAAGTGATAGGGACTCTGTAAATAGCTAAAAGGGCAGAAAGAATGCATAGACCATTGTCAGTCCCTCAGGCTATCTAGGGCTCTTCTGCATCTGTATGGTGAAGTTTATGGGCATTCTAAGGAGACATCACATTTTCAGAAAATTGTGCAAGATAACAATATTTAAGTGTAATATTTATATATTTTCTTAATCTGATCATTCCACAGTTAGTCCATGAAAAGTTTACAAAGGTTTATTTGACTAACAGAGTCCAAGTCTCTATGACGTGAGCATCACAGATTTCTTGTAGTCTTCATATAAGCTAGATGTTTACCTACTGAACAAATGTCTAAAACATATTATTCCAATTATAGTTCCTTTGCAAGCAGCTTTCCTTCAGGTACTTTCTTTCCTATGGCATACCACTACCTGAAATAAGGCAAGTAACAATGGGACAAAATATAGTGAGGTAACTTTCATAGTGTTTGCTGGTATTTTTTGATTTGGCTTAGGAGGAAAGGGAATGCAAAGTACATGAGAAAGCTGGATGTCTGTAGATAATGCTTTATGAGCTAGAAGAATTACATATTTGAATGAAAAGCTTGCCTTCTCTCTTATCATCTGAAAAGAATATGATAAAGAGATGATTTCAGCATTTATTACCTATATCATTGCTATGTTTCCAACAAGCACTCTGTTCCTTACCTCCCCTTGATAGTATTAAACCAGTGAAATTATCAGTTTACTTTCAGAAAGTGAAAAAAATAGCATATCACAGAAATAACTTCAAAAGTTACAGCAAGGAAGATTTAGGACTGCCTTTCCTGGATATCAAGCATGAACTGTAAATTACACCCATGGCATTGTCTTTTGCTTGACACGCTTCAATAAGTCATATTCAGTACTGTATCACTTCACTGGATATAGGTTGTTCTGCACAACATTTTCAGTACAGCGTGTTACACTCTATTTGGGAAAAAAAAATTTGAAATCATTGTGCCATTTCTAAGAGAAAGATTGAGAGAAATAAGGGGGAAAATGACACAGGGAATGTAAAATTATTTTCTCACATATATATATAAAAAATCGTTTGATAATTCAAATGAGCAAAGTGCTTAGAAGCACAAAAGATAAAATAATGGGTAGAAACAGTAAAATTCATAGTAATAAGTAGAATAAACAGAGCTGGATGATAACGAGAAAGATATTTGAGCACTTCCCAGTAAGAATCAGCATTCCCTACTGGGCTGTGAGTTAGAAATTGAATCCTACCTTTCATTTGAAGGCCAGCACATACCTATAATACTCTAGTGGTTATTGTTAATCTTTGAGAACAGCTTCCAAATGCTATCAGTATAAAATATTAAGTGAAGATCTCAAGTACAGGAATTAATATATGGCAGTACTGTTTTCAATCTCTGTATCTCAGATACCCCCTTGGATGTGATCTCTTCCTCTCCTAGAGATCTTTAAAAATATATTGATTATTGTGGATCTCTACTGTGCTGTGAGAAGACATGCTTAATGCTTAGCAGAGTGATAGGAACAAGGAAAATTCTTGTTTATTTTGACTCAGGAGTGTCAGATAAGATATAATATCAGAGTTTCTAATCAGATTTTCTAACTTTTTGTTCTGCAGATTCATCCATCCTGATGATCCGGAGGAATTAGTTCACTAACCAGACTAGATCAGGAAAAAAAGCATTTACTTCAAAAGAATTGGGAAAAAGTTGGCAAAGAAATGCTCAAAGGACTAAATTTTGAATGTTGTTTAGGTATCTCAGATGTATTTTTTTCATGACAAATTTCACTGAAATTATTTTACGGTTTTATTTGGTCTATGCGCCAGCCATGAACCTAAAGGATGTTTTTTCTTCAGCCCAAGGTACAGCATCAGAAGCCAAATATAATGTTTGCCTTCTTCATTGACTATAATCATGAAGAATGCTTTTTCTAGACGAAACTCATTAGCTTGAAAATTACAATTCCAGGAGAAAAATTATGGATTTTATGTAACGATTTTAATCTGTGCTTGGAAATGAAAGCCTACTCAGAAACTTAAATCTGTTCCTCCTCCTGTTCCTTCTCTTTTCTATTTTATGCTCTTTCTGGAGGGAGGGGGGAATCCACTTCCTCTGCCTGTTTGTGCTCAGCTGCCTTTCCTGCCTGGGGGGTGACAATGCTCCGGAAGAAAACGGTGGTCATCAACCAGAAGGAATGCACACCAGTAACCTGACACTGGAGACAGATGTGCTCAAGGAAAGGAAATGGGTACGGTTTAGACTAGACTAAACCCTGTATAATTTTGACCCTCCCCCCTGCTTGTGAGGTTTTCCATGTGCATTGCAGAGATGCACAACATAAAAAGTACATCTTCTTTAATTTTAAACTGGGAAGAAAGCTTGCTACATCTGTGGCAGCATCTTCAGAGTCTTACTGCAGCATCAGTCATAATTAAAGTTGCTAGACTAATAATGAAAAGGAAAAACATTTCTCTAGCAGTCTTCAGTCTGTCTTACTATTATAAACCTACACTCTGTAGAGTTAATTTCATTTAATACAATGAAAGTAATACCAGCCACACACCTGAATAATCATAAAGTCCCTCCTAGACAAATGATTTCATCAATTACCTGCAGAACTGGATTGAAGGTTTTTCCTTTTTCCTTAAGGAAAACTCTAATACTTCGACTTGAAGGTGCACTTATTTTTCAGTTGGTTACTACCACTAGCAAGTAAATTTGATTCTAAGATTCAGCTAGGAAGCCTATGCTTTTTTATTTTTTATATTTTTTTTTTTATTATTATTACTATTTTATTTTTTTTTAATAGGAAAACAAAGAGGTGAACTCTGGAGCAGCAGTGCCTGTGATCCCCACCAGAGCAACCACATGTTCTGTATCAGGCAACCCATTCAGGGTCAGATTCTTCTCTGGCACTGGTCATAATTTCAGAGCTTTTTTTTTAATTTAAAGAGACATTTATGTTGTCTTGAATTAATGATGTTTAAAAAACCACAACCCACAACAGCACCACAACCCAAAATGCTTGCAAAGCACAAGGTTCTATAATGAGTTTTTATTTTCTGGTTAACTTCCAGATATGTAACTGCCTTTACATATCTAGACCCTTTGTGCCTTAGGTTTCAGCAGGGAAAGTCTTTAAAAAACATATTTTTCAGTTATACTGAAAACTCTCATAAGCGATTCTGTAAATAAGGGGAACAAGGTTACCTTTCTGCTACAGCTTCAAGCACACACATTTAGGAAAGGAGGTGCTTACTCAAGTATTTAACATACATGTGAGTGGTTATATTTGCTGGGGAAAATTCAGTAAAGAAACACAGACGTATTTTTGTCCTATACTCTTCCATTTTAAAGCTTCATATGTGGTTGGAAAATTGTTGCTTTTCTCTAAATCTATCAATTTAGTTGTACAAATTTTAGTCAGGTTTTCAGGTAGGAAGATTTAATCCCCTGGAGATCATTTTCTACATAACTGATCTTCTGTTTTGGATTGGGGCAGACACTAGCTACAGCAAAATTTTAATGCAGGAAGTGCTAGGACGTGCTTGGCCAATTTCTGTAGGGACTGAATGAGTGATTACTTGAGAGAGAATTTCAAATAACCCTCCATCTCTTTGCATATTTATAATTCTGACTTTGGGTAGTAAATTTGGTTTGCAGTTTCAGTAGGTTATTTATTTATTTATTTATTTTCCTATTTTGCTTGCAGTTTATCATTAGGGATATGGTGTTTCATGAAGCAGCTCTGCAAGAAGAGTGAGATCAAGTTCCAGTAGTGGGGTCCAGTGTGATGTTTTAGTGTTCCAAACAGTTGTCACCATTAAATATTAACACTCTGCAAGCCTGGTCACCAAACTGCACCAAGGTGAAATGTGTACTGAATGTATGGGGTTTCCTATGAAGGTTTGGACCTTTCTTGTACAGTTCTTTGAACTTTGCGTCCTGGCAAAAAGTTTGTAGCTCTGCTTTGTTCTTCGTCGATGGGGAGGCTGTGATATTCTATTTGGTATTTTTCCTATCTGAATTATTTCTTTATCTGCTGTGGTGAGGAAGTTCAGCCTTTCTGTTTCTGACACGACTGGTGAGAGGTGCAAAAGCAAAAGAGATATGTATAAGTTCTTCACTTTTCCAACCTTCAAGCAAGCCAAAAAGCAGGAATTGCGAGTTTACATTCAAATAAAAGATACCAACATGTGGGAAAGAACAAAGTCAAGTTTTATTTAAGAAAATGGTGAGTTTTGTGTTGAATTCTTACATCATTTGTCCCTTGACTGCTGTGTGGGAAAGGCCAATGTCTTGTAACTGTGTATTATATAGTTCTGTTTATTGCAAAGTTTAGCAGTGCTTACACTTAGGGTAACAGTTCCTCTGTGATAAGTAGCCTGGGGTATTTTATTAGCTATTCTAGATATTGTATACTTTTACCTAATAACAGACTTTCCAAGGGACAAGATTTACATTATAGATGTGTGAGACCTGTTTGTGACAGCACCTCTTAATTACATATACTGGATAATTCAGTTACTGAGCAGCAGTAACAAATTAAGCCCCACTGAGAAGATTCATCTCAGGAAACTGTCAGTGCCTTAACTGCTGCACTTACGAGATGACCTCTCTGATCTGTGCTTGACATGGATCTCATACACTAATGATCTTACCATTTTTCCCACTGTTGAAGCTGCAGGTGAAATGCATTTTTTTCATCAAAAATTTTGATGAAAAAACCTACTACAGGATGGAGCACTGTAACCTCTCACTGCCTTCTAATCCTGTAAAGTGATTACTGGCTGTACAGCATCCATAGCTACACCAAATAGGGTCCAGCAATTTATTTATTTATTTATTTTTAGATGGAAAAGGGTTATCTCTATCAATGGAAAGGCCAAAGACTAAATTGGCAGAGATTCTGTAGTGGAATTTTTTGCAAAGCCTGCTATTAGGTAGAGGGTACAATGAAAGAATATCATGTAGAAGCTGAAGCAACGATGCAGCAGTTCAGCAATGTTTTGGGGTTTATTTTGCTAACTTTGAAAGGTGATGGTGATTCACACTGGTTTTGCTTCTGCAATATGTATATATATATGTTTTAAATAATCACCTCTGACATGAATAGAAGGCACAAAGTAGAGCTCAAAGTAAATTGAGTCCGTATCAGTGTTCACCACAAGGATCCTTGTGTTAAGCCTTCAAAGATCTTGAGAGTCCAGGCTCATCAAAGATTTTAGTGGATACTGTATGCACTCAAAAATAGACAAATCCAGGAAACAAAACAGTAGCCGAAACCACCAACCCTTGGACAAAATACATGCTTCGTGGAGGTTACTTTAGGTTACGTGTGTAACTTAACTTAATGTCAGGAACAGCAGCTCATGAGGTGTGTTGCATCACAGCTTTAGAAACTCTCAGTTGAATTTGGCAGTGTTTTTATTTGCTTTTTGAGCCCAGTAAATGTTTTCAGCTTGCATATTTCTACGAAATAGTAATAAAATTCCTGTTACCAGAGTCCCTGAGGAATTTCCTTTTGATGTGTGCTATTTTGTAAAGTCTACTTTGCAAAAGGACATATGGTCCTTGCTCCTTTCAACTTACTCCTTGTTGCAGTGTTTGCATCCTTTTAAAACACAAAAGCAATGTTATTGATACAGAGGTGAAGATGCTAATGTATCGGATCTGCAAAATCTGATATTTTTTTTCTGAAGAGTTCTTAAGTTAGATAATAATTGCTTCCATGTGGTTGTGTCCCCCAATCATAAACTGGTATATTTCTTTATACTGAAAGCATACTAACCTACAGGGTAGGAAATCCTGTTTTCTCTTCAGTAACAACTTCTTATTAATGTGAGGAACTGGTGTGCAGTTTCTTGCAATGATAGAGTATAATAAAATTTATTCTGAAATGATAACCTGATCTTGCAAAAACTTTATACATTCGGTGAACGTTCATGCATCAAATTACTTTGAGAAGAAAACTTTTCAAAACTGAGACAAGAGAGTCCTCACAGCTTTTGGACCAGTGTTATTAGTATGCATACTTTGTACTTGAGTGATGGTATATCTAGTATCAGATTGCATAGAATGAGATTTAAGAGTATAGCGGGATGAATATACCCTAGAAAATATGTTTGTTGACTAGTTTAGGCTTTTGTCCTTCAAGCAGATACAAATTCATACGTGTACAGGGTCAAGGAGTAATTAGTGATTTCCTTGAATTTTTTAACTCTGTAAATTTAAAGAATCTTTATTTTAGCTTTGTGGACTTCTACTGCACAGCATAAATTCACGTTGGGTTGCTCAGTTGAAATAGATTGTGTAAGACAACAGAAGAAATGGAAAGTAATTGTAGAAGTATATCCCACTGAGGGTTGACTTTTGGTGTGTTTTTGGAAACTGTCCTTCACTTTTGGATGCTCTTGTGCATGTGTATGTATACTAAAGATACTTTTTGCCTTTTTTTTAATGAACCACTAAGGTGAGTAGTGGATAGCTAGCCAGGGGGATTACAGCTTGTACTTAGAAAGCAAGTGATTTATACCTTTGAAAGCAAGTGATTTATACTTTTGTAGTTGAGTAAATTGGCTTAATGGTTTTCCAGCATGATACGTGCAGGATGGAAAAATCCCAGCATAAATGTCACAGCTCAAGTATATACTGTGGTGCCGATAGGTAGTAAACCAGAGTTTTTCATATCCACAGTGAGCAAATTAAATACAGAAAATGGAAAGCTTCCTCTGGACAGTCCATAACCCTTCTGAGTATTGTTGGTGTGAGGTAGCTGTGCAGTGTCCTGGCTGCCAGAGCTGCCTGGGGCTGCTTTAGCCCCCATGTTACTTAGTTTTATGTTCAACTGCCTCTAAAAGCATACAGGGAGATATTGTGACAATAGACAGGGATTAATGGGATGCAGGAGTCCAGGCTTGTTTCTGTCAGGGAGGTTGAGTGGGCAGTGAAGTGGCAGAGGCAACTATCAGTAGTTCTGCCATTTCTGTGCTGTATGAGTCTCCAGATATCTTACAGGAGCTTAGTAACCCTTTCCCTCTCCCTGTGACCCCCCTTGTGTTTGTCCCACTGCTACAAGGGCACTGTAACAAAGGTCCACTGAATATCAAATCATACAACATCATGTTTGCAAAGCTGTCATTTCAAGAACTTTGAGCTTGGATTCAATGTGACAGCAATTATTTGTGGTATTTTTGCTTCCTTTTTATAGCTTTTACAGTGAAAGAAAGAAACCCAAAGTGTTTACACATCTATCTTGTGTTCTAGGTACAGATGACACTCCCAGACTTATTCCTTATCTACCATAGATTTTGGTGATGTCCAGTGTTTAAAGCCTGGGGAGGTCTCATCACTCTGTTACCACATGTTTGGTGCTACTGCAGAGGTTCAAATCTGCCAGTACATGTCTTCATGGGTGGAGTCTTAGAGGCACCAGGCTTTGTCTGCATGTGCTATGCTACCCATGACACAGTTAAGTGCCTCTTGGCTCCCAAGCTGCTTTGAGAAATTGGCCAGAGGTGTGGACCACTATTGGTGGCATTTCTTGCAGCCTGTTTCTAGTTGTTTTCACTTTCAGGAATGGACAGGATGGAGAATACCATCTGGATGAAGTGGGTTTGTACAAGCAGTGTCTTGCTTCTGCTGTCTCTCCTGAGGAGCCCATTGTTTTCCTATCCATTGTACTGTGGTTGCATAGTTTTCACAAGACATGGAAAGGGTACCGTGGCCTGAAGATTGAGAGCAACTGAGAACAGGTGACAAGTGCCAGAGCTTGTTCTGGCAGACAGAAAATGTCCTGCTCGCTGTACCTTGGACAACTTATGGATGGTATTTCAACTGGAAATCTCAATTAAGAATGAATTTATAGAATTTATAGCTTCAGAGGTGTTCTTTGCAAGACTGTGTTACTGGTGCGGGGATTGGCCTATACCAGGTTGAGATGTGCTAGTTCAGGTAACCATGGCAGTGTAATACTGAAATAGCCATGCTCCTGAGTATTTATGTCATCTGATGTGTTTACAACCTGTTCTTAGGGCCATGCTGCCATGGTGACAGGGGTAGCTTTCCTGAGCTAACTGATTTAAGGCTATCATTGTATTGGTAGTAATTTAATCCAAATTAAATGCTGTGTACTTAGTTAAATAAATTATATGAGGGGCATCTATAATAATGTATTAATTGTGTAATATAAGTGCATTCTACTTGAAGGTCAGCAGCTACAGCTGCTGCTACAGCTGTTATTCTTTTCATCTGCTGTTCATCACTGGCATGCAGCAGTATAAATAGACCATGATTTATTCTTTTGTGATAATTCATGCGTTTCTCTACACCAACAGCAGGGTTGCATGACTTTAAAAACTTAAAATACTAGGCATGAGAAAACTGTTTCAGAATTCAAACAGGAATTGACTGCAGTCATCTTTGGAAGGCATCAGCAAGCTTGCTATGCTTTGTCCCATTTTTCAAAGGATTAATGTGTATTTACTAGGACCTTTTATTTGAACCTCAACAGCAACAAACTCGGTTTACAGTTTTATCGATTAATAGAACACTGGATAATTTTCTCGGTGTGTATCAATATAATTGTATTGTTAAAGTAATGTCTATGCTGCAAATTTATTTTTTCTATTTGGTTTGTCCAAGAAGACCCAAAAAGAACCCAAATGGAAAATTAGTTTTGTTACGCTCTAAAGTAAACTTATATGACTTATAGCATCACAGTTATAGAACTGTGACTACACTTTTTGTATAGAATTTTTATAGCACTTTTAAATGTAACATAGCAATTTACAGCTATGTGGTTGAAATACAGTATTTTCAGGGCTTGTTGCAGTTTGTTACACATTAACTAACGGTGTACTAACAGCTAAGTAAATGTTTGGCAACTGATCAGAAGCTCTAAATGAGGTCATAACATACAGAGGGGTCCTGAGAGCTTACAATTCCTGTGTGTCTCAATGAATATTTTAGCTATTAAGCATCCTTTGCAGCTTGTAGGCTCTGATCCAACAGTGTGCTGGAGTGTATGTGTATGTTTAAGCCAATAAGTAGAACTGTCAGCTTCACTAAGGCTTCTGATCTGCTTAAATTATGTACAGGAATGAATACTTTGCTGGGCCAAGGTCTCATGGAATAAATAAGAAGTATTTGTCGGGAAAGTTTTGGTACAACAAGGTGAAAGACTTGAAAAACATCTTTGTGCAGCAATGCTAAGTTGCTGCTTATTAATGTATGTGAGCAGCGACTGATTTCCTCTATGAAAATTGTTGTTTCCTATCTGATTGCCATTCATGAAATCATAAATACCTTTCATGTACTCATGTTTTCTCCTTGCCTAGACATCATTATAGGTGGCATGATGTGTGCAGAACTGTGAAAGTCATTCTTTTAGGCTAGTAGACATGTTTCTTATGATGTCAGGCTTAGTTGAAAGCCACCTATTCATCCCAATGTTTTGGAGGAAATAGTTTATATTCCCCTCACATTGTCTCTTGTAGTTTTGATATAATTTGGCTTCATACAGTGACCACTAACTGGAACAGCACAGTACACAGAAATGCATAAAAGAAAATTACCTTGTTTAGTGAGGTAACTTATAGGAAAAAATATGTTCTGAAGTATTTCATTATAAGTAGAGGAGAAGATCTCAAAGTCTTTGCAGTTTGCACTGGAAAAGCGATGAACAATTCTTAACACTGAGCAAACCTAACAGAAATAAAAATGTGAGCTGTTTGGACATTTGTATGAGGTGTCTCTCCTACTGAGTGGTAGAGACCACTAAGAAATACTGGTATAAAGCATAGAAAAGGAAGAGTATTTTATTGAATTTCTTGTTGAAATACTATCAGTTTATTCAGAGTTTCACTATCTCTTCTGTTATCAAGCAGGAAATCCTGTCTTTGCTTTACTGGCTCTGAAAGGTAGTCTTATCAACCAACCATTCTTTGCATTTGGCTCCCCAAAGTTTCTTCCACTTCTAGTATCTCACAGAGTGATTAGCTTTGAAAGAAGCAGGTGGAGCCAGCCTATATTTAGCACTCTTACACACCATTGAATATTTTATTTGTGTAAAGATAGAAAAGATTGATCTTGACTCAATGAGGTGGATAAAAAAAAAAAAGTGACCCGGTCTTCATTTATCATCATCATACTCTAATGGTATTATTAAGTATACAGAACATGGGTACCTGAAGTTAAACATCTTGAACTGGGATGATTTGGGGCATGTGTTTTGGTTTTGTGTTGCATTTTGAGTTTGGAATTATGGTTAGTTTTGGTTTGGTTTTTTTTTGTTTTTTTTTTTAATGAAGAAAAAATTGTCTTCATTGTCCTTTTTTTAATAGATTTTGTTAAAACTGAAATTTTATCCTTGGATGAAGATTCAGAATGGGGTTTTGTTTTTGTTTGGTTTAAAGCCAAACCTAAGAAAATTTCTGTTGATTAAAAGTGCTTTTTTTTTTTTCCAGCAATATAATTTAAAAGAAAAATCTCAGTGATGCTTATTGGTAACTAATTTTTCCCAGGTTCAAAATGTAGATATAATCCCATACTGAATACCAACCATGATGCAGTGCAGACTTCAAGGATGAAGACGAAGTTAAATCGTCATAATAATTTGGTCATGGTTTTTAAATAGTTACTTTGCATATTTTTTAGTTGTTTGTAGCTCCCTCGTTCATATAGAAAGGTCATCAGAAACAGAAAAGGAATCACATGTGAGAAAGGTCATATACTCACTGACTGCAGTAAGACGGTCCCTTTACTTGAAGAAATGTGTAGAAACATTTGGAGGATTGTGGGGTTTTTAAAAATAGATGTATATTTTATTTTACATTTGTCAATTAAAAAGAATGTTACTTATGTAGGATGACAGAGCCGCTCATCCATTGACTTGGCATCTAAGATCCACCTTGTTAGAGATTTCAGATTCTCACAGCAAAGCTCTAATTCTTATCTTGATTTCTATCTCCTCCCGTCCATGCCCCCGGTTTTCTTGTCTGACCAAAAGCCATAATTCAGATAGCATTGCTTCTGATTTCAGTTTATCCTGTAGATGTTTCCAGGTGATGAAAGGAGAACTTCTGGGTTTCATGCTCCTTTCTTTTTTGTTAAGTGATGGAAAGCACAGCCCAGTGCTGACAGAGACTCCTTTTGTCTTGTTGACATGTTCACATAATTTATACAGCCTTATAAATCTTGGCTTTATGGGACTATGTGTCTTAAAAATAAGCTGAAGAGTTTCTCTTTTGGAATGGATTTGTTAATGCTGAGAGAGAGCAATATTCTCTCCCTCTAATCTCTTGACCACCAAATGGCATGGTTTAAAGTTAATGGATTAATTGCATGCATAGCAAACGTCTTTGTTTTCTAAGTCAGTTCAAGCTGACAGTTGTATTGTCCTGTATTAAAAATAAGACTGTGTTTCAGCAAAAAGAAATAGGAGGAAAAGCTTGGTAGGTTAACTTATAAAGAAAAGCCTACTGCATTTAACAGGGTAAACTTTGAAAGGCCTTGGCTGTGTTTATATCTGTTATAGTCTAGAGACTAGTTATAGTCCATAGATAATTATCGATATAATAGGTATTAGACAATTACATCCCATATAAAAACATAAAAGAGCTTTTTAGAAACTTTTATTTTGGTTTGGTTTGTGTAAAGGGTAGATTCAATCCCTAATACTTTTCTTCCCCAGACTAGCTATAGTCACTTCTTTGTCCAGAATTATCTTTGTCTGACAAAAGTGGGGGATCCCAGCATTGCATACTGAGGTGAGTACCCCAGTTAATCAAACACATCTATTTTCGATTCAAAACATGTAGTTGTTGTTAAAAGACATTTAACAGTAGTATGTTAAATTGCCCTCTGGACATCTAACCACTAATAATCAGCAAAAGACCTTTCCAATGCTCTTGTCTGAATCATCAAAAAACTGCCAGAGGTGAGCTACTCCCTAAAAAAGTACACATAAAAATATTTGATATTCCTGTGTAAATGGAATGTTAGGAAAAAAATAAAATTACTGCAACAGATCTTCTAATAAAACACGTAAAAGAAGCAAGTCTTTTATTAAGAAAAAAAACCAAAACCAACAAACCAAATTAAATAAATTCCAATTTTCATAAAGATTTATCAAAAAAAAAGATACCTTAGATTTCTTTTTCTTAATCACTTTGTGAAGTGATTCAAAACTAAATCTGCTACAGGACTGCTTCAGTTTGTTTTAATTGCTCATACACAATGGGAGAATGTGTTAATTTGCTGTGATCCTTGTTTATACACAGGAGTTGTGCAGACTTAATTTATTGAGAATTTGCTTTAAATTGTCCCAGTTCCTTTTTATAACAATGGATGATTTAATGTTTTCTCATTTTACTGCTAATTTCCTACCATTTTGTGCATTTTGCATTTGATTAGACTTTGATTTTGAGATAGTTGCTGGTCCTTGGCTATACAAACTCAGAAATTTTCTTTTTTAGAAGATGTAACAGGTTGTGTAACAACTGTACCTCCTCACAGCATTGTTCCATTTAATTTTGCATTCATTAGAAGTTTATCCTAGATCTGGAAGGCCACTGAGAAATATTTGGGAAGGGGAAGGACTTGAGCTGTCAGGCCATCCTGTCAGAGCACTCAACTGTGCTAGACACAACTGTTAACCGCTGACCATCTTGGTGGAGGTAAGATAAGCAGAACCACAGTGGGCCGCAGAGATGTTGTAAAGGCTGACTTATCACGAAGTCACATAGAGGTCCCTGACCATGTTAAAGAAAAAAAAAAATAATTATTATGGTTGGAAAGGACCTCTAGGATCATGAAGTCCAAGCTTCATCCCAACATCTCCCTAACCCCTCAACCATAGCCTCAAGTGCTATATCTACTCATTTTTTAAAACCCTGCAGGGAGGGTGACTCCACCCCCTCCCTGGGCAGCCTGTGCCACTGCCCACTCACTCTCTCAGTAAAGAATTTCTTTCTAATATCCAATCTAAACCTCCTCTGATGCAACTTGAGGCCATTTCCTCTCATCCTATCATTAGTAATTTGGGAGAAGAGACTGACACCAGCTTCCTTAATCTGTGAAACTCTACAATATCAAGGCTAAACACACCAGCTTAAGCTTTTTTTTTTTTTTTTTTTTTTTTTACCAGGCACTGCTATTGCGTCTTAGATTCCTCTTTATTATTCTCCTGGTCTGAGTTAGAACAGAACAGTTCAGTGATTTCACTTTTCAGCTCAATCTCTCCTGACTAACTGCACTTTTTGAAATCAACAGCATGTTTTTGCAGTGTCTGCTTCCAGCAGTGATAATGATTGATGTTTAGAGTTAGTACCAAGGATTGGTGTGCAGACCATGGCCACTGCTGGATCTTGTGTACCGTGGTGAGGTGCAGAAAGTAAAAGGCTGCACCTGTGGAGCGGACAGGATAGGTTAGCAACAAGGTATTCCATCCCAGATGTGTCATAGTCAGTATAAAGCTGATGGATTGTGAGGGTCAAGCTCTCTTGTTCAATGTCCAGCATCCAAGGAAGACTCCATCCATTCTACCTTCAATCCTGATCCATGTGTTCCTGAATCTGGTTTCCATCTGCCACTGAGTCCAGTCTGGGACTTCCCCTGTGTCTTCTCCACAGCATCAGTGGTGACAGTGATGTAATTGTCATCAGGTGGGATGGGTTTGATATTGATTTTGTATTTATTGATATGTATTTAATTTATTATTTTTATTTTCATTAAAGTTGTTTTAGTTTTCTTTTACAATTCATAAGTCTCTCTCCCATATTCCCTTTCTCTCCCCCTTTGGTAAGGGGAGAGGTTAATATATACTCTTGTATATGTTATTTGTCTAGTGGCCAGCCCAGCCCTACACCTTGACAGTTATGTTGTTAATAATTTCCATAAGGCGTATATGTACTTTGTGAATATATATGGAGATAATGCCTTTATCCTGAAATTCTTGATCTGTTAAAATTAGAAGTTTTGGTTCAAGATACTAAGAAATTTGTTTTGATGTCTTAAAAATGACCCTTAAAATCTCATTAGGTACACAAATTCATGCCTGTTTTAACTGAATGGTTGGAACTGGAGGTATTTTAAAACAGCCATCAGTTATTCACAAAGGGAGGTCAGAACTTGTCTAAAAGTAAAGGTAAGACATTTTCAAAGGTATCTTAAGTGTTGAATTACTCAGACACTGAAGTGTGGGGTTTTTTGTTGCTTTAGGCAACCTGACTAACATCAGTTGCTGATACCTGATATTGTATTGCAGACTTTTTTAGAGAAATGCTTTTTCTGTATTTAGCAAACCACTGAACTTTTTGGCGGGGTGGGTTGTTTTGTTTTTTGATTTGGTTGGGTTTTTTTTAAAACATTCAACATAAGCAACCAATTCAGACAAAAGGACAGCAGCAGATGAAAGACAAGAACACTTAAAAAAAAAAAAGTCTAGATGTGGGAAAACAGTTTCAACCAGAAAAGTTAACCACTCAAATCTAAGACTGCTGGAAATCACAATTTGAATTATAGAGCTGTGATATTGTCATTGTCACCAGGCAGCTGTTCAGCTTGAGTGGAGCTATGATTGCTCTCAGGCCTCATTTCAGTGAGCCATCATTGCTCAATAAGGCTGTTAAGGCATATATTCAAGGGCTGGTTGCTAGGTAGATCAATTTAAGTGCTTGCTTAACAGCTTAGCTGTATGAGAACTTTCAGTCTGAATCCACAAGTACTGATCTGACTTCCTTTGCAAGATTTTGACCAGTCCTAATTCCCTCAGTGGCAAAGTTAAGGAGTCATTATATAAACTAGTCAAGTATGTGACACAGGCTCTTGGGTAAGACCCATTAAGAGCATCTTCCTGGTGGTCACCCTCCTAGTTGGGAATGCCGTGAAGAAAGGTAATAGGGTTCTGTGAAGAGAAACGGTGAGAGAGGAGTCTAGTATTAGGAAAATTGTAATAGGTTACGTGGACCTTAATAATTTTCTGAGGAAAGAGGGGGCTATTCGGTAAAACTGTTGTCTACAGCCAATTCAACTAAGCAAATACATGCCAACTCTTCAGGTAGTAGTGTCACCTGTCACCAAAACACTGAAATCTACCTCCCTGAAATAATACTGCTCTTTAGATATCCACCTGAACAAGATAAATACTTCAAAAGCAAACAACACATGAATGTAATTGCTCAGAACAGTAGGCATGGATAGCTTCTTTCTCTCCAACAGGATGTTGATAGACACATAATGTAAGAAAACTAGTTTAGAAATGCCGTTTGTATTCCCAGCGCACATTCTATGTCCTCTCCCACTCACAAAGTCTGCGGAAGATACTTGGGAGGAAGAAGTGTAATAAGGTAAGAGATGGAGATGTTATGAATGAAAAAGATAAATAAATTGACACTGATGAAAGAAGAGAACTAAAACATTCACAGACGAGTTATTGCCAAAACCAGAGGGAATAAAAGTTAAAAAAAATCAGAGAATTTGATGAAGAATGAGGGCATGTCGTGCTTTCTTCAGGCACTGAGCTTGCTGTGTTATGAATGAGCAGCAGAGGATGCTGATGTTTACACTGGGTTTTCCTGAGCATGCAGAATGTATTAATCAATTGCAATATCAGAAGGGTTATAGTATCTTTTTTCTTTCTCGGCTTCTTTTAATAGTAATTTTTTTTTTTTTTTCCTCTCTGCTAGAATTTCTTCCATGTTTTTTAGCATTGCTGAGTTTGTGTTCTTGGACTTGCTAAGCTTGGCTTTGTTCATATGACAAAAAAGGAAGCTATTTTGCTTGCCAGTTGTTCTTTCTTTGGTGCTGATAGTGGCAATAATAATATCATCACTGCCAAGGAGGTGTTATGCCTGGCCAAAACTTATGAAAAGCAAACCAAAGAAGCATAACATTTTCTTCTTACTAATGTTTTTGAGCAGCAGTTTAGCCAAGGATGGTACTACCAAAGCATTCACTGAAAACTTTAAAAGAAGTCTAAGAACCTAGAGAGACAGACTAAGAGATGAATTGGAAAGAAAAATAATTCTTAAACATCTGTCGTTTAAGTGATGTAATGAAGAGAGGTTGTTCTTTTTCTAAACAATTAAAAGAACTCCAATATAATGACTCTTTCTTTAGTGCAAGATCATTAGTAACTAATGATAAAAGGGATGGAGAGCTGAGTAAAAAATATTATGTCCGAAATCTATTTTTCTTGCTTCATTTCCTGCTTTGTCTTCATCCTGTTTTTTCTTCCTTCCCTTATCCTTATATCCATAATTCTTTTTATAGTTCTCTTTTATCTTTATCCTTCCTCACTTTCCCTCATTTTGTCTCCAAACCTCATCTTCCTTTCAGGGTTTCTTTTTCTAGTCATGCCCTTGTTTTCTTACCATTTCCCGTAACTGATTTTGACTGTGCCAAGGCCACAGCAACTACAATGATAATAGCTTATGCCATCTCCAGTAACTAAGCTTTGGGGTCTTGAAAGAAGTAAAACCAAATCACTAAGTTTGTGCCAGTTCTGGCATGTGACTATGCATATTTTGGTACTTCGTTTGATGTTCATTCTTTAAGCTCATGTGTTATCATTCAAAGTTGAATAGCATTTTAAGTGTTAAGTAGGAGGGAAGTAAAAAGAATGTTCAGGAAGATCCAGCTTTTGGAGTTTTTGTTTTGAAGTTAGGTCAGTCCTTGACTTTTTGCTTTTAAATCTACAATCAAGAAGTGTTCAAAAATGACTTAAAATCAAATAAATGCTGTCTGAAAGATAATTACTTACATTTCAACTAATTCTCTTCAAACCCATATATAAAACATATGTAACTTATAACAGTTTGAAACATCTTAATAAATACAGTCAAAACAACGCTACAAGTCTTTTTTTTTTTTTTTTCTTATACAAAACCACACTAATTTACATTCTTTCAAACTGACAGCAGTTTGGATTTTAAAAGAGAGAGACAGTGTTACCCTCTACTATCATTGAAGCTACACGATGAATATAAACTCAAGGATGCAAAAGGATCCGAATGTTTTTCCGAAGCAGGAGTAGAAAACACAGAAAAAGATGCTGTTAAAATAGGGAAATATTTTCCTAATTGTGTAGGCATCCTATGGAATTCATTCTGGTGGAAAGTTAGTGATTCATAGATGTTTCAGGATGCTATGACTCAGTTTGAGATGGTTAGTTATGAACAGTATGACTACAAATGCATCTGAATGAAAACTTCAGGTCTGAAAAGGAATTTTGGCAGAGGTACGTATAATTGATTCAGACATTACACTGTTAACAGGAGCATTCTGAAACTTGTGGTAATGGGTAATTTTAAGAGGTGCTTGATGTTCCAGCATGGTAAAAACATGTAGCATGGAAAAAACGTGAATATTTGCTGTAGATAAAGCTTTGGTTCAAATAGCATGTTTAAGCAAAAAAAAAAAACAAACCCAAAAAACAAACCAACTAACTGTCTCAAAACTTTCATACAATAATTAAACAAATGGCAGGAAAATCCCTACTTTTTACTAAATGGTTCTAAAAAAATACTTTTGCAGGAATGGAATAGTAATTAAAGGTTGAGAAAATGATGCAAAAAATGTTAAATATTTTGGTAAAGCAAAAGAAATATTTCATATTCTATATATAACACAAAAAAGCAACCCTGAAGTCTTTCATATCAGTGAAATAGTGAAATTTTTGGTAAATGTTAAATAAAATGCATCTTTGTTGATTGTTTCCTCTATGCAGAAGGAAGTAACTTTTTTTTTTTTCCTCCAACACAATAGTATTTTTATTATCTAGGTTCATATAGTTTAAAATTCATGACTAGGAGTAACATAATCATATAAAACATTCACCGAAGCCTTATAAAGGCAATAAACTTGCAGGGTCATTCCCCAGGAAGAGGCAGTGATTGCACATTGAATGAAATGGACATTTCTTTCAGAAGATTTATTAGCTTGGATTTTCAACACTAATCAAGCTTGGGTGAGAAGGTATCTCAGCAGATTTTGTGTTGATTATAGACATTAAAAAGTGTGTTCATTTGAGATCTTTCTTTAGGAATAGTCTTAATATCAGCTAATGAATGTTGGGTCTGAAAATTGACTTTTCTGCTTTGCTCGTAATCTTCAATAATAAGGCAGAAAAGACAACAAAAATGGTTGGTTTGCCTTACCTTTTTTATTCTCTTTCCAACTGCTGAAAAACAAATGTAAAATTAAAATCACCATCCTGTTGCCTGTGTAACTGTTTTAGGCTGTTTTCTAAAAGCATAACTTATCTATCAGTTGATGCTGAATATGAATGATGAGTGTTTCTAACTGAAGCCTGGAATTCTGCTGCAATCTCAGCTTTACAAGGCTTGTTTTTGTTGTTTTGTTTTTTTTTTTTTTTTTTTTTTTGTTTGTTTGTTTGTTTTTCCCAAAAAACCCTATTCCACTACTTTGTTTATTGTATATGGTATGTGCAATTTTAGTTCCATTCTTGTTTGTTAATAAGGTGTTAAGAAAAAGAGCGAGGAAAAGGAGAAGGAAGAAGAGCTGGAAGAGGTTTACGAGAAAGAAGTAGAAGAAGAGGTGGAGGAGGAAGGAGGAGAGGCAGAGGAGGAAAATGAAGAAGAGGAGGGAGGAGGAAGGAAGAGGAGGAGGAGGAGGAAGAACTAGGAAGAAGAGGAAGAGAGGAATTACTGTGTACCAAAAACCACCTCTCCATATCTTAGCTCTTTAATACCTTTGCAAATATATTTTTCTTACCTTCAGGTTCCTTGCCATAACTTGAAATTGGCTACCAAACCACTGTCAGCTCTGTATGTTTATCTCTTTAGGCATAGAGCAATAACATAATAAAATTTGTATCTGTATTATTGTCCTTTGGTTCTGCTAATCTTCCTTAGCAGGGCTCTAAATAACACTACTCAGGTTTTCTTTAAAATAAAAAACTAAATGAAAGCAGGAATATCTGCAAGTAACTCCTCCCAAGGCCATGACCTCCTCCATCTATCACAACCAGCAGGTAAGGAGGTGTCTAAGTGACTACATGTTAAATCAGCTTGTAGATCAAGCTTGGACAGGTGCTGATATGAAGGGCTGGCAGAGGCCACATGGGAACTGTGTGCTACATATCCATTATTTTCATGATTCCCCAGGATATCTGAAGAAACAGAAAAGATTAAAACCTTCCATCTGTATAAAGCAGTTCTTCAATGTCCTCTCACTTGTGAATGTGCAGCTTATCTGGAGAATTACAGTGTTCTCAGGCCATCATGTTTCACTCAAAATAATCTTTTGCTTGAGGAAAAATACATTAAGATATAGAGCCAACAGTTGAAGCACTATGTTTTTATCAGTTATAATTTCAGTTATTACTTTGGGCTTGGATCCAAGTGTAAATTGCTATATTTATGCAGTTTTGACAGTACTTCTAGTAAAACAAAGAAAAAAATATTGAAATTGTAGGGACATTTCTTTGATGTACATTTCAAGACTTTCTATGCTATGTGTTTTTGGTGCTATATTAAAACAATAGGACCTTTGCCATAGTCATCACCCCATTATAGAAATGAGCAAACACAGACAAAAGATAATCTCTTACCAACAAACCCTGCCACCCAGAAAAAATGACAGGTTTCATATGCTTTTCTCTTCATCTGTTTCACCCAACTGAAGAGGTCATACCTTTGAATATGATAAATTACTTATTCATAAAAAACTCTTATAAAGAAGATAATGGACAGATTAAAACCAATAAATTAGAAAATATACATCAAAGAGTAATCTTAAAGTTTAAATCCACAGTAGTAGCCCCAAAGGAATATGCAAACAGACTTCTAATCTTTCAGCATGACTACTTCCATGCCTACTTTTAATTCACCTCTTTAGAGTCACAGTATGCAAAATAGAGTAAAAAGTTGAATTTTAGGGCTGAGTACTTTGACTGAATTCTAACAAAGCAGGTGAGCACATTAAACTTCAAGTTTTTGTGCTGCTACACTAACTGTGTGCATTCATGAAGTCATACACTGTCCAGCTGCTTGCTAAACTTAGGTTTTATATCAGGAGGGCCCTTTTAAAGTGATTATCCCAATCATTCCCATTTACTGTGCTTTACTTCACATCACGAAGCAGTATCAGAAATTGCAAACTGGATTCTTTTTGAACTAATTATGAATTGAAGGTGAGTGCAACACATGAAGTCTATCTGTTTATGGGCATTTAGTCCACAGAAGCTGGTATCAACTGGTCTGAGTAAACACACCTGAGATCCATGTAGTGTGGATGTTGTGTCCTTTGCAGGACTGTTGCTCTAAGAGCCATCTCCCATGGAGCTGCTCCACTTGTTTACACAGGTGTAAGCTCAGTCTTCTGAGTTAGAACTTTGTCTTTTTGTAGTCAGTCTGGTTCTCAGGATTTAAGGAAAAAAGTCGATGTACTCCCTTATAGTCCAGGGCACCTCAGAAGCAAGCCTCAGAGGAATTTAGAAAATAACATGGAACCCAGGTACATTATAGAAAGGGATAAGAAAAGCTCATCAAAGGTGGGGTTTTAAATTGTATACAGAATACTAATTTTATTATAGATTTGTCTTGATCAAAGTAAAAGTATGTGGTTTATAAAGCTCATGCCAGCA
>JAAGNO010029845.1:0-20195 GCA_033439905.1 Ceryle rudis
GCCCCAGCACTGCAGGGGGGTCTCCCCAGAGCGGAGCCCTGGGAGCAGAGGGGCAGGATCCCCCCCTCCCCTTCTGCCCACGCTGCTGGGGGTGCAGCCCATGGTGACAGTGGCTGATGTGCTGACAGCGCGCGGGGCTGGTTCAGCTCCAGCTGCTCCCCCAGAACCCCCAAGTCCTTCTCCTCAGGACTGCTCTCCAGCCCTCCACCCCCAGCCTGGAGTGATACTGAGACTTGATTTAAGTATTGATCCCCTGGGCATGATTCAAGCTACCTCAGCACTGTCGCACTGCAGAGGAACCCCAGGTATGGCAACTCAAACTCCAGCAGCAGAAACCTGTCAGTCCCTGGGGTCAGCTTGCCTGCCAGGTACCCTGGTCTGTGGGCGCCTTGCTGGGAGCCAGGTAGAGCAGGGTTAATGCCAGCGAAGTGTCCCTGTGCAATGGCTTTTTTATCTGCTTCGATCCAGCGCATTTCCTGGTGGAGTGGCTTGTGTCCGGTCGTTAAGGCTGCTTGGCAGCAGAGCAGAGAGGAAGGCTGGAAGTAAACACAGGCACTCTTGGATCGGTAGCTGGGAAAAACAGCGAGGAGCTGCATGGGATTGCCGTCTCCAAAACCTCCTTGTTTCCTTGCCTCGCAGACAAACGGCTTCCTGCCAGGGACAGCACATGGTGCGAGGCACCACAGCAGCACTGCCCCAGCCCGCTTCCCTGGCACGGCACAGCACGGCACAGCACAGCACGGCACAGCTGACAGCCCTGGCTGCAGGGGCTCTGCCTCTCTTGGGGATTTGCAGCCACTCAAGTGGTTTTGAGCTTTGTGAGGTTTGTGTGCCCAGCTTCACGAGAGCCCACAGAAAATCCTGGGCTGCATTCACTTAAAGTATTAAACTCTCTTGGCTCAAGAGTGTTGATCTGCACTTGGAGCAGCACTGGCCACATCCAGCGTGCCAGGGACAGGGAGATTGGCTATGTCAGACACCTGCCATCAAGTCCCCTCACAGCATTCAGGCTATTTCACCTTGGGTGTAGCTCTCAGTGGGTGACCGGGGAGGGGGGGGGGGCAGAATTGGCTGCCAAAGTCCTTATTTCTAAGATTTCACCTTTCTTCTTTGAACCAGACACTGCTTTGAGCATGTCCTGGGGGTTCCTAGAATGAACGAAAGGAGTCTGAGGATCCCTGCCTCTCTGGGGTCAGGTAGGAAGGGATCATTGTTTCGAGCAACTCAGAGCTGAGCCATTAGAGGATGTGACTCTCGGGCAGCTAACTAGGCAATAAGAGCAAGACCCCATCCCTAGAGCCTGCCAGGACCAGCAGGAGCTGATGGAGATGTCAGTGTTTGGTTTGGATAGATGATGGCACAGTCACACTACAGTGGACTCAGTGGTGGTCACCTCACCTCTCCAAGCTTTTCCTCTTTTCTAATTCCCAATGAAAAGCAGTGATTTCTGTGGCTTCTCCTTGGATTTCGGTGGATGTAAATGTACAGATCCCAGGTTGATAGGAGATCAAAGATTTTCTTTGAGATATGCCCACCATAGAGTAAGGAACGGGAGGTTGCTTGAGTTCACTCTGCCGAGTATGTCTGCCAGGAGGGTTTCCCAAATCATGAAACCATTCTCCTGTGTCTGCTGTTCTTTATCCTGCACTCTTAAAAAAAAGCGGCAAAGAGAAGAATAAAGGTAGCAAGTTTGAGACTCTTCTCAATGCTTCTGGTTTAGATGATCTATCCAGTGTTCAGCTGCAAAAATAAATAATCCATTACATGGAACTGTAGCAGAGACTTGGGGTGTGAACATTGCTCTGCATCCCGCTCCAGTCTGTGCAGGAAGGAAAGTGGCCACCCGGACTAATCCCACAGAAGTGCCGTTAGTTTCTCCTGGAGGCCTGGGTAAAAAGGAGCTCAGCCTGAGCTTCCCACTGTAAGGTCAATAATCACAAAACGCACCAGACTGGAGGGTACTGGGATCCCAGTTGAAGCATTTTCCATGTCACAGGCTTCTTCTGAAGCCTCTCTGTGGCTGTGGCTGGAAATTGATAATGACTTCAGTGGTTAGCAATCCGGTCGCTGCCGGCCGTGTGGACGCAGCCTTTATCCTGGCCTTCGATTCCCACTGAGGCCTCATTTGAATTTCATGTCTCGGTGCAGAAGGGCAGTTGGCTGATTTCATGTTCCTACTGTCCCAGCTCTTTATATCCACGGACTTGCCTGGATTTTCCCTGGAAGGAGAGCCCAACCTGCTACTTCCCCGTCCCTTAGACACCATTTCTGTCTCAGCCGGACGCTGGGGTTGTGAACAGCCAGTGCACGTTTCTGTGTGAACGTGTTGACAGCCTGGAGATGAAGGTGCTGTGTTCACCTGAGCTGTTGCAGGTGACTGCAAGTACCACAGGCCGTCCCGAGGGACACTGACACCAGCCAGCAGTGTCACACAGAGACTCTGGCACTTAAGCCCTCAAGACTATTTGAAAAGCTCTGTCCTCCAGCGTGCTGTGCTGACTGCAGAGCTGAGCGTGCCCGCTGCGGTTATCACACAAAGAGGGGATGGGATCATTTTTGCTGTCCTGCTGAAGGCCACATCAAGCTGAGCTCTTTGCACCCGCCCTGGGATGCAAGAATTGGGCTTTGCTGGTGGTGGGTGCAGCACCCCTAGGAAAGGGATGGATTCCGCATCACGTGCCGTCTTTGAGCCAAGATCAGATGCATCTTGCTCCATCACAGCTTACTGGGGGATGCTGCTAGCCCTTGCCCTGCTCTGATCTGTGCCAAGAGGGATCCATTCAGCTTGTTATTGATCCCCAGTTCTTCAGTCAGCCTGGGAAGGTGTCCAAGGACCCTTTGCTCAAACATGCAAAGCAAAAGCCACTAGTAGAAAAGCTTTTTGTGTTTAAATATCAAAGCTTTTATATTTATTTAGAAGTGAAAGGCTTTCCTTCAGTGAAAGACTGCGTCTCCAGCAGATCCAGTGCTGTGTTACTGAGCATTTCCCTTCAGTTTAGCCTCATGGCAGGAGTGTTTGGAGGAACCATGTGCACATGTGTCTCCCAGGTGAGAAGAAGCTGCAGGACACTGGGGCTGACAGAGCAGCATCTCTTTCAGACTGAAATGGTGTGCTCAGCATCCTTGTGTTTCCAAGGAAAATTCGGGCCTTTCCCTATGCTTCTGCTCCAGTTTGGATGTCAGGGAATGGATCCATACCCTCTGGTTTCCCAGCAGTCTGCCCAAACCCAAGCCTGAGCCCTGCTTGAGTCTGTCTCTGACTTCCTACCACTCCTACTTCTTCCTCTGAGGCCCATGTAGTCCCAGCTGAGTGGATGTTCACAGGAGATCTTGCCAGGCTTATGGATCAAAATAAAATATTTGGAGACTTAGGTTTTTCATGAGCACGTTCCCTGAATCTGTTCACGGGAGGAGCCAAGTCCCTGTGCTGAAAAACGTCCTTGTTGCAACAGGCACACACTTGCCTTCCGATTTACATGTCTGAACCCTGACTCACAGCCCGGTGAGGCACAGCACTGTGCGGGGCCGGGGGCTGGCTGGGGGCCATGGGAGCCTGCGCTTTGGGGGCGCAACGTGAGAGGGTGTATCTGCACTTTTGAGTGAAGGGAGGATGTTGCGCTTCCTTTGGTGGGAAAATGGGGGTCAAAGCCCCTTTCAGCCTGTGTCTTGGGTTCCTGCTGTGAATCCCTGCCTCTCCCCATTGGTGCTGGAATAGCCTCCTGGCTGGAAAATAGTTCTTGACAGGAGCAGCGAAGGGAGCTGGAAGCCTCCCGTGGCAGTGCTGGCGAATCTGTGTCACTTCAGGCCTCTCACCCTCCTTTCATGCCCCTGTTACTGGGACTGGGGCTGGGGGAGCTCCAAGACCACTCAGCTGTGGGTGGGCAGCATTAGCCTGTGCTGGGCGAGGGTTTTCTGCCAAATGCTTATATTAGTGATTGAAATTTCCCTCTCAGCCGAGTGCTGTGTGTGCTTGGTAACTGCTGTGGCTCTAGCACCAGCCCTTGGAGGCTCTCAGTCCACTGTCTTGCTCTCTTCATGAGCTCTCTCCATACCCTTGAAAGGCGACCAGTTTCCTCTAGCTGCTGGTAGAGCTAGGGAGAGTTACGCACATGGAGGTGAAACGATGGCTCTGTGCCCTGTAAGGTGCAGGAGGTACTGTCTGTGTCTCTTGGCTGCCCTTAGCTGTTAGACCCAAGTTATTTAGTCAGCGTGTGACCTTTACTGCTTTGTATAAACATCACCGTGACCATAATATGTCATCAGACTTTGATTATTCCTTTAACTTGTGTCTGACTTCTCCTGAGGAATCTGATTCTGTTTTTCTACCCAACATGGACATAGCCCAGAGGCCCTGGGACTTTGTGAATGGAGAGATTTCACTGCCTGCAAGATGCAGTGTGAGGTTCCAGGTCAATCTGTGAAGTTGAACCCAGCGGAAATGTCAGCAGGGAGCAGCCCCTGTGCAAACACCCCAGTTTCCTCTGCTGCTCTGGGGGTTTTGCTTGGATTTCTCCATCCAAGAGCCCTTCCTGGGCTCCCTCAGCATCCTGCAGAGGAGGAGGATGTTGCACTGACTCCTGGTCCCATGAAGGGTGCATGGCCACCCACATCCTGGTGGTGTTTAACTCTTCTTCTGCGTGCGGAGAAGTTCCGTGTTAAACTTCCTCCATTTGCCCAGTGCTGTGTTGCAAGAACTGGAGTTCGAGGAATGTTTGGGATTTCTTCCTCCATTAAGACAGTGAAGGGAAAGGTATGGAGAGGAAGGGGTGGCCTGTGAGCTTGCACAGAGGGGAGAGCAGACAGCTACTAAATGTGGCTGTTAAATTCTCTCGCTGGAGGATATCCCTCTGACGGAGTTTTCCTGTGGCAGGTTCGCAGCTGTAGCTCGGATGTGCAGAACAGATGTGCTGCAGAGACGTTAGCCTGTGAGCGGCCAGTGATTAGTGGACACTGGACTTGTTGGTCTGGGTGAGCCCTTCCAGTTCCTGCCTGTCGAGCCACCTCCACTACGCCCATAAAGCACAGTGATGGCTCAGAGAAGCTGCAGACACGGGCAGGTTGCTGTAGCATGGCAAGAGGCTGGTGTGTGGCTGGAAGGCTGAGAGGGGAGTAAACAAGACAGTTGTCCAGCCAAGGGCTATCGGGAGCCACCACAGCACATGCTGCAAGGGCTGGCATTGCCCCAGCATCACAGGTGCCCATGGTATGTGTGCCCTGAGATGGGCACAAGCTCTTAGGAAGTCTCACTGCCCTGTTCCTGGCTGCAGTGAGGCTTTGGAAACTCTCCTGCAGTCTGACACTTGCTTCCACAAGTGGCTCTTGTACCTGTGAGACCATCAGGAGCCCCACACTGAGGTGTCCCCAGTCCTGCTGTGAACAGAGAGGCTGGTGTGTGTGGGATGGGAGAGAAGAACCAGCTTTCTGGCTTCGACAACTTTGTAAATAGAAGGAAGTAGGAGAGACTCTAAATCTCTGATTATCTTCCAAGGGGACTCCCATCCCCTCCAAGGCATGTCTCAACTTCCCAGCCAAGGCTGGAGCCATTCCAAGAGCTTCAGTGTTTCTAGTCCTCTTTTGAAGGACTTTCCTTTGCTCCCCTACAGTAAAAACCTCAGGTAGTGAAGCCTCAAGCTCTGGTGCACAGACTGCCTGTGGCCAGAGCATGCAGCTCCATTTCCCATTTCCTTCCTGCTGCAGGGCAGAGCTGTGCAAGGAAAGGTGCTCCAGAGAAGGGACTTTATGCAGAACTACCAGTTTGGAGTCCTGCTCCGGGGGGGTTTGCTCTCTGCTCAGGGAGCTGCAGGTATCCATGAGCAGGGTGTGTGTGTAGGACCCTCTGGCAGTGCTGCACAGGGAGCCTTTGTTGGTGACCGGGGCACTCTTCCTCCAGCAAGGCATGCTAGTGCAGAGCTATTTCCCAGGGCAAGTTCCAAGGGTTTCCCTCCTCACACCTACCTTCTTGCTTCAATTTTGTGGATATTTGTGGGTTTGCACTAAAGGCACTCTGTGCTGCACGGCTCAGCTGAGCCTCAGCCTGCTTTGGAGTTGCTGGAAGGAAAGAGCTATCAACAGTAATGATGATTATCAAGTTCTGGTTCATTCCAAGAATCTACCCCAGCCCCTGGAGCTGCCCCAGGCCAGCTGGGGCCCACACAAGCACTTGCCCAGGTTGTGTCTCTGACAGCCGGGTGTGGGCTGTGCCCTGCAGAGGGCAAGAGGGATGGAGGCCTCCAGCTAATGAGCATGTTTTGAGCAACATCATTCCCTCTGGCAGGACATCTCTGCCCACCTGCTGGGTCTGAGGTAGGTGAACCTCTCCTGTGAAGGCTCCCGCTCCCCTGGCCCAACACAAACAGGATGGTCCATGGTCTTGCAGCCAGGAAGGCTGTGAGTCAGCAGCAGCATCTCCCTCCTGCTGACAGCAAGCCCATTTCCCATGGTGAGGAGGATCTGTGGGGTCAAGAATGGGCTACAGGGCTGGTGGGTGGAAGAAAGAGATGCAGCGAAGGAGATCAGCGAGGCCACAGACAACAAAGACCAGTATTAAAAAGCAATTTTTTAATTTTTGTAAAGCAAGCAAGTCTGAAAGTAAGGTTGAATCCAACCTTTTTCAAGGTTATTAAAGGAAATAGCAAAAGATGCCTTACACAACTCTTGGGAACTGTCCAGCTCTATAAATGAAAGGGGAAGCAGGAAAGAAGAATTGGGATGGGTATGCGCTGAGGATGGGACAGAGACAAAAGATAGTCGATGTAGAGTCCTGAAAGAAAGAAAATGAAAGCTTTGCCCAGGTTTTTGGTAGCAATGAGGATACTGGCCAAGGGGAGAGGGATGGGATGATGGGTGGCAGCGTGTGGGAATAGGAGATGCCACAACCATCGTGGAGGCAGCAGCCAAGGATCTTTGAGCATACAAACAGGTAGGACCAGCTCGCTTCTCCTCCAGAACTGAGAAAGGGCTGGCACAAAAGTGAAGTCGTGGAAGAAGGGTTTGTAATAAATCTGTCAAACCTCAGGGGTTGGATGGTTTGGCTGGAGAACAGCAAGTAGAGGTCTATTTACTGGGGCAGGGAGGATGTGTTCTTGGCACGTAAGAGTCTGTCAGTGTGAATCTATTAGTATGCAAGGCTTTAGAATAAACATTAAAATAGAGAATAATTAAGAACATGGATAAGATGAGATGTGGGTTTTCTGAAAGTAAGTGATGCCAGAGTAGATAAAAAACCTGATCTTCTTGCAAAGCAGACAGGATATATCCAAGTTGTCTGGTCTTTGGTAAAGGAGAAATGTTAAATCAATTGGAAGAGGAAGGTGCTGGGCCACGAGGGCCGTGCTAGACGGGTTTCTCAAAAACTGGTCTTGGAAATGGTGTTACATATTTTTAATGGCCTTGGCACAAAAGTAGAAATCGCTGATGAAATGTGGTAATTACCTGTAACTGGGAATCACCATCAAAACAAAGGAGCTGGGGGAAATTACGCACGAAGAACGGTGTGCCATTCAGGACATGAAAACAAGGAAGGAGAAGAAATGAGAGAGCCGTGGAGTCATGCATGGAGGGATGTGCAGCTTGGATGTGCAGCTCCGGCGCAGAGCAGCCCTTCACCTGGAGCCCCACGAACCCTAGCAGTGTGAAAGGCACTGGCACGAGTCAGCCTTTGAGTCACTGAACAGGGCAGAGGAAAGAGGGGTGGGGAAGAAGCACTGCACATGGCTGCGCAGTGGGATTTGGAACCTGTTGTGGCACCAGATACATGGTGCGGAGGTCTCACTTTCAGTTGAGGGATGTTGTGACAGGACCATCTGCGTCCTCTGATGTCTTGAGCGTGTTTGTTCTTGAAACCTGGGAAAGATTCATTCTTCCATGCCCTGCCCTCCTTTCTGTCTCACAGGATGTGATTTCATGGGATGACCTGACTGACTTTAACATGTCACTGCTGCCAAAAGGAGAAGGTCCCACTCCACCCACCTCTCCTTGGTGTGCTCTCCTGAGCTCAAGTGGCTGCTGAGGCTCCTCTAACCATCCAGGAAGCCAATTCAGTGTACTGCAGGGACAGAAAGCAAACCTGGCCAAAAAAAGGAGGGAGTATTTCCATGTTTTCAAACATGAATGGCTCTCTTCAAAGCCTCTTCTTGGCTTTGAAGCCGGCTCTGCTGTACTATGAAAATGTACCCTGAACATCAGCACCCAGTGAGCATCCAAGGCAGGTTCCCGGGCTAGAGGGTCTTTGCTATGACTCTTTGGGTAACCCCCGAGTGATGAGTGTCCAGTTCTGGTCCCCAACAGATGGAAGTCATAGGGGGAGGCTCCAGGCAAACCCGTAAGCAGATCAGAGAAGTGAAGATGCTGCTGTACGAGAGAAGACCTAAAAGACTCACCTTGCTGGCTGTGGGGGGTGATGTGGGCCTAGGAGGGCAGAGAGACATGGAGCTGAGACAACAGTGAGGAGGAAGGAAGGTGCAGAGTGCCGTGAGTGACGCCAGACTGGAAATTAGAAGGAGGCTCCAGATCCCCCAGAAAGCAGGTTTCTGCCCCTTGTCCCATTGTGAAAACCCCCAACTCTGTTCCCACAGAGGCCAGAGGACACGGCCCTGGAGGAGCAAAACCCAGCCTTGGAAATGCAGCAAGTCCCTTCCCATCCCGTGTTCGGGACTCCTGGTGCATGTGATCGACCATGATGAAGGTCCAACTGTGCAGAAGGCAGATTTTCAGGTTTTATTTTGCCTTTACCAGTTAATGAAGTGCCATATGCTTCTAGTCTTGTGGTTGCACCCCTTGATGTGTCCTTGCCCGTGCTCCCTACATGCGTGTGAGCACCAGGGGTTTGTTCCTGTGTCCTGCTGTACAGTTCCATCTCCCAGCTATGCCGCACGGCAGATAGTGAGTAATACTCCAGCCTTAAAAGAATCCCTCCCGGCTGTTATTTCTGCAGTTTGCCAAACCTATTTACACTATTGCTATTTGCACCCTTTGCCAGAGTCCCTACCAGATACTGGCACTGGCAGAGAGTGACAGAAAAAAAAAATGATGGTTTGAACACGTCCCTTTCTTTTTTCTAACAATCCCATGATACGGTATTTTGTGTTGCAACACAAAGGATCACCTGAGGCGGTAGAATGGTGAGAAAATAAGCCTATTAAAATGTTCAAGCTTACTTAACACTCCAACAACATCAGAGGATAACTGGTAAGTTTTTAGCCAAGTCTGTGAGTCATCTTGTCCTCCACAATTGTCACAGCTCGGCTCATCTGTTCGGTGTAATTGCCGGGGGAGAGCCGCTCACAGCAAAACAGGAGCCGTCGTGCTCAAAACAGCGAAGGACCCATACTTGGGTTCCTGGTCAGCATTAGCAACTCACTGAAGCCCCAGCATCTGAAATTAAACCTAAACCCTTTGAACAGCCAAGATGGGAACCCATCAAGAAATGAAGCTGATGATTCTTCCACCTATGTGAAGCTTTAAAAAAATTGTATCTTTATTATTGTTTTATGTAAATCAAAGGAGCTATCTTTGGATCATCTCCTATCTCAGGTACTGGCATAAAGCCTCCAGCCTTCCCTTATAAAATGCTGGGAAAGTGGCCCATTCATCGCCTGCCACTGTCAAGTGTTTTTTCAATCTGCTCCTGATTAAGCAGTGTGGTATCAAGGGGATAATTGCTCATTGGAATTGATCCCAGAAGAAAATCATTCAGTTCTTTCTTATCAGGTCCTTTCTTGCAGGGCGAGATACCCACAGGACTTATCTCCCTCTTCAGCGCTGGCCTCTAATTACTATTTAAACAGCTCATTAGAACACCTTCATTAAACTGTAATAGTTGAAGCTGGAAATCAGTGGCAGCTGATGCTGCGGTGAAGCGCTGCCCTCCCAGGGGCAGGCCGGGCACCCACGGGTGCCCCGCAGGGTGCCAGAGCAGCAGCCGCCGCTGGTCTCCCCCGCGGCCACGCCGGCAGCAGCCCCTGACCGAGGAGCGGGGCCGGGGCACTGGGCGGCACACACCGAACCCGAGCACGTCGCTTGTCCTGCTGCCAACCTGCCTGTTGTGGTTGCATCACGGCGTGGCTCCAGCCCGTGCTGGAAGCCTCCCAGGAGCTGAGCTCCATGCTCAGCCCATTTCCATGCCTAGCACCGGATTTCAACAGCTGGGAGGCACTGCAAAGTTGTGATTACAGCCTAGAGAAAATTAGAGACCAGAGCAATCCCATTTTAAAGCACAAAAAGACCCACCCCAAACAATTACATACATGGGAAATGGGGTTTATATGAATTTATTTTCTGGTGAAGTGTTTGTGAGGGTGGCCTGAAGTCTTCTCTGGGTCTCCAGAGCGTGGTCATCACTAGCACAGATTTCTCCCCTAAACATGCTGCAGTCCTGGCCAGGCTGTGTCTTATTTCTCTGGCTGTAAAATATGTTAAGGAAGGAATGGACACGCAGGCTCTGAACTTCCCTGTGTCCTGGCTCCCTGACAGTTTCAGCCCCAGAGGAGTCACTTTTTGGCATTAATCTTTCACTGTTTTGGTTTTTTTTTTTTTCAGGAGGAAAACCGCAAACGTTTAATAAAAATCATTGCAAAAAGCGTGCCAGGCAGCGCCCAGCGAAGTGTGCGTGTGTGCCCTTTGGGCTGGCGTGCGTGCTTTGCAGAAGTGGGCCCTGTAAATATTTTCTTGACATTTAGGAAGTTTGCAGAAGTGTTTATTATTTCCCTGCCAACTTGACAACCCCAGCATGAAGAAGGGAGGAGATGTGCGTAGCTCCCTTCCCTTCCTCTGGCAGCACCGCTGGCCATTCCTTCCAGGGAAGCGCCGCTATACGGCTTCTGGAGGGGGTTGAATGGTTCTGTTTAGGAAAGCAAGAAGCTACAGCTGGGGTGGGCCTAGGGTCCTCCTCCCTTCCTCCTGCTGTCTCAATTTGCGGTGACAAGATAATGGTACCAGTATTGCGGAGCTGCTCAGGGAGCTGCGGGTGCCCTGCCCCAGGGACCAAGTGTGGCCCAGGGACGCTTCTGGGCACACCTGGCTGGCTGGGTTGACCTCCAGTCAGGCATCTAAAAATGGAAAACCCATGTCGTGTCTGGGGATGAAGAAAAGGCCAAAGCAGAGCTGAGGGTGTTAGCATCTCACAAGAGCACTGTGAGCTTTGTGAGCTTGTGAGTCCCTGTGCTTGGACATGTTCCCCATGAGCCAGCAACAGGCCCTCGTGGCCAAGGTGGCTACTGGTCTCCTTGGGGGGCATTCAGAAGAATGTGGCCAGCAGGTTGAGGGAGGTTCTCCTGCCCTTCTACTCTGCCCTGGTGAGGCAACCTCTGGAGTATTGTGTCCAGCTCTGGGCTTCCCAGTTAAGACAGACAGGGAACTGCCAGAGAGAGTCCAGTGGAGGCTACGAAGATGCTGAAGGGCTGCAGCATCTCTGTGACCAGGAAAGGCTGGGAGCCCTGGGGCTGTTTAGCCTGGAAAAGACTGAGAGGGGATCTGATCAATGCTGAGCAAGAGCTAAAGGGTCCCCAGTGGGCAAGAGGATGGAGCCAGACTCTTGTCAGTGGTGCCCAGTGTCAGGATAAGGGGTAATGAGCATAAAGCACAGGAAGTTCCACCTGAATATAAGGAAAAACTTCCTTACTTTGAGGGTGCCCGAGCCCTGGAACCAAGAGGTTGTGGAGTCTCCATCTCTGGAGAGATTGCAAACCCACCTGGACATGATCCTGGGCCCCCTGCTCTGGGTGACCCTGCTGGAGCAGGGGGGTTGGAGCAGATGCTCTCCAGAGGTCCCTTCCAACCCCCACCATTCTGTGATTCTGTTTTAGAAGAATCTCTCTGCACTCAGAAACACACTTGGTTTTTGCTTCCACTTTGTGAATCATGTGGAGTTACTGAAGACTGAGATCTAGAACTCTTCCAGATGTGCGATGTGAGTGGTGACCCCCTGTCACTTCAACACCGCGTGGCGTGCAGTCCATAGGCAGCCGCAGCCGGGTCAGTGCAACGTAGCTGTCTCGATTGCATAGTTCAAGAAGCAGCCAGCTGCAAAGATGTATCTACCGCCATCCCCAAAGTCTTGTTTGGGGTGTGTGGGATGATTTGTGAGGGGCCAGCGTGTCACTGTGCTCTGCGGCACGTGCTGGCATCTTTGCAGGAATGAGCAGTGGGGTTGCACAAGCTGTAGGGATTTGTCTGCTGTGACCATAGTGACCAGTGTGCTCTGGGTGCTTCCTTCATGGAACCAACTTGCACAGGAGTTGGGGGCAGGTTGAGACAGCTCTGCAAGTGTCAGTTTAAATGCTGTTATCAGCTTGCTGAGGAATTTACACATTTAGCAGTTTCTGGTCCAGCTTAAATGAAGTGATTCTGTGGTGGGCGTCCTTTGAGGCTGTAAGTGAAAAACTGGACATGACCTGATACTGAAATGTTGTCGGCAGCCGTTATCACTCATCTGGGAATCACTCCGTCTCTGGTCTGGATACACACATCCCTGCTCGCTGTTCCCTCTCATTTCTGAAGGAAAGCCACCCAGCTCCAGCAGCTGCACTGTGCAAGGCTGGTGGGGATCCTGGCCGTGCCTGCAGCAGGCTCCACTCAGGCTTAATTAGCTTAGAGCTCATTAAGTGGGTGTCCCTTGCCGCTGTCACACTTCTGACCACGGTGTAGGTAAGTCCTCTGCATCTTTCAGGTCCATCCCTTCTGTGCACTGTCCAGCAAATGTATTAATGATGGAATCTCTTGTGGCTCTGACAGTTTTGTTAAACTCTCCATGCTGTATGTTTTGATTCTCCATCTTTTATTTCTATTTTAACCAGAAGAACAACCCATGCTGGGAGCTCATGCCTAGTAGCTCATGCCCAGGAGCTACTGGGCCGATGGAGAGGACTCCTCCCCATCAGAGTGGGTGTAAAGCATCGCATCCCAACACGTGTTGGCTGCTTCTCTTTCCCACGTGTTAGCTTCTTCTCTTTTCCCACCTCTGCCCACTAGTTTCTTTTTCTCTGTTTCAGCACTTCCTAAATAGACTTGGGCATCATCTGAGCTGTGGGTTTCTGCAATTGACTGGCAGGTTTCATGTCTGAATAGATGATAGCTATGATGTGCCATTGGATGTGTATTGAACAGAAGAGTAGGCAAGTGCAGAAGCTAAAACTGACATCAAATAATTAATGAATTAAATGAAAAGTCTCTGTTTCATGAAGATCCAGCATAGGAGCAACCCCTTCCTGCCACAGCAACAGCAGGAGGAGGGTCCTGATGGACACAGGGAGGTGAGAACATGGTTCTTCATAGGGTGTGCCACCAAAGAGCTGATGGTGACTGGTCTGGCTCCTGCTGAGAAAGCTGCCCTGAAAAATATCCCATGTGTGATATGTACCTACCTGAACAGCTTCTGAGGGAAGGACCTTTCCATCCTGTGACAGTTCCTGGGACATGGTGCTGTTCATGTGAGCTTGGCTGCTTCCAGCGCCTGGAGCCTTTAGGTGGAAGGCAGGAGACAGCTGTGTGAGCAGGAAAGGAAAGAGGTAACTGAGCCTTCCTAAAGCAGCATGGGCTGCTGGGGAACTGGAACTCATGCTGGTGTGTTCAGAGGTGCACACTAGACACAGCCATTCATGACTAAATCTCTGTCAGCTGAGAGTGATGAATTCACCAGCCAGCAGCAAAATATAGCTGGGGTTTTCATGAGGTGCTGCCTTTCTCCAGACTTTAATGGGAGCTCGTCTGGCTAAGCAGGCATTTTGTACACTAGTCATTCTTCTGACACGTAAATACAAACATTTTCTATCTGCTCCTGTACTAGGGCAGTTGGTGCTGAGGATGCTGCTGTCCTGGAGGTGAAGCCCACCAAAACATGACCCCTGCGCCCACCTGAAAGAGCATGTCCCTGTGGACCCTGGCACAGGGAACCATTTCCCTCTGGGCATGTCAGACAAAGACCCTTGGTGCATTTGCCAGGCACAAGGTTGGGGAGACAGCGCGTTCCCTCCAGGGGAGGCAGTGGTTGGATTAAGAGATGTCACCATTGTGGTGTCCAGCCAAATGTGGCCGTGCTGCACAACGGGCAGAGCCCTGGCCTGTCCCAGTATCCCTCCATGTCAGGGGTGACAACCCCTACAGCAGCTGGACCACCAGATTCAAAGGCTGAAAAGCTACTGGGTGAGAGACCATGAGGATGATCAGAGCCCTTCCCCTTTGACGTGGGCTTTGCTTCACACGGAGCAGCCGTCTTGCCCACACACCGGCCCTCATGCTGTGAAACTGTATTTTGGATGAAGAAGGCTGCCCCCCACTCCCAAACAAGGCAAGAAAGCAACAGAATGTTTTAAACTGAAAATACTTCATAAGAAATATCTTTTAAAATCAAAGCGTTTTCATCGCAAAGAAAATCCCTCCGTTGTCAAAGTATCAAACCGTAATATCCCAGCTACTAAGCCATGTTTGCTGTACAACCAAGATAAGACTGCAGCGAGCATCCTGAGCTGTGTTTGCTTGGAAATCTCCTTCCAGGGCTATTCCCATATATATATAAAAGTATGCGCTCTGGTATATATAATGTGTATATTATATATGTATATATGATATCTTCTGTTAACAAAGTGAGTCTAATTGTGTGCCCACAGCATCGCGAGACAGCAGTGGGAGCTCAGCCCTGTGGCTCTTTCTCTCACATTGAGCTTTGCTCTGTTATTCTTGGGGAAGCTGAGCAGGGGTCAAGCCCAGGCAGGGAAATGAGGTCTGGGGCTATGGAAAACTCGGACCCTAGAGCCACCTCCTATTATATAGATATAAATGGAATGGAAAATTATTTCAAATAAAAGTGCACTGCCCTCTGAGAAATGTTCTCACAGAACCGCCTCTGAGAGCAGCGCCTTAACTCTTTATCAGAGCACAGGGCTTTGCGGCGAGGGGACCTCGGGGCGGCAGTGACAGCAAACACAGGGTGACAGAGCCAGGGACGTGCCAGCGCAGCTGTAGCCGAGAGCGTGGCACCGAGCGCCACAGCCAAGCAGCCCCCGCTGCTTTCCAAGCACGGCGCAGGAGGGCGATTCCCTGGTGCTTCCCTCTCCCTTCGTGCTGCTGCTGAATCTGCACCGTGAGCCGGCCGGATCCGTGTCCCCAGGAAGGAAATGGAACTCGGGCCCAGCTTTCTCCATCTCCCCAGGGCTGCGTGGAGCAGTGTGAGGACAGCTGGGTGTGCAGAGTGCGGCCCCACACCCCCCATCTGCACCCAAACTGGTCTGAAATTTTACCATCTTAATTAGGAGCGTAGTGCTGGGCTTGCACAGCAAGGCAGAAACAGGGATGTGCACCAGCCATCCCAGTTCAACAGCAGTCCCTATGCTTCTCTCTGCATGTGAGAGTGAAGCATTCATCCTCACAGACCAAAATAGATGCAGAGGAGCACTTGTACACGGCCCCAGGCAGACAGCTGGAGACAGTGGGATGAGGAGGTGCTGTGTGAGCAGTGGATATCCAAAGGGGTACGAGAAACAGGGGAAGGCACAAAGCAAATGTGACATGGCAGCACCCCAGCACTGACCTTGTCTTCTCCTTTGTCACTTGTCACTGCCAGTCCTGTCACCTTCCTGTCTGTTAGTGACACGGCTTTGCAAGAGGATTACATGCCAGAGAGCAGGAAAGCTCATGGAAGGCACAGGACAAGGGCACTGGGAGGTGGGAGAGTGAGGACACAGCCCCAGCAAGGCGTGAGGGCTGTCCTGGGAGCAGGGCTGAGCCTCCTGCGGATGGGGTTTGCCAAGCACTGATCAGAAACACGGCACTCCAAGGGGTTCATGGCGTTTGGCTCAGTTTTCCTTCCCAGCTGCAAGGTCAGACTCAGTCTCTCCTGCTGCCTCCCAGCACCTCCTGAAAAGCAGAGGGGTATTTTTTTCGCTGTTTAGGTGCTGACACACAGCCCCCTTGTTTGCTGGTCATAACCACAACACCTTCACAGGCAGAGGGTCCTGTAATTACAGCCTGAGCTGCAGGATAGGAGGGAGGGAGAACAAAAGTCAACGAGTTTGTGTAAACCATTCCTGCAACTGGGCAGATACTTTATTTCATTTTTTAAGGAAATGTTCTTGGATCTGTCACTTAAGGACTTCATCAAAGGCAGAAAGCAAAAATCTAGTGGGCCATTTGTCAAAATGGCAAAATACTGAATCCTAAATTAGTACTCAAACGAAACTGGCTTGGTATGTTAAAACCACCGTGTAAGTGGCCAGAAGATAACACTGTGGTACAAACCAGGCGCTAGAGACTGGTCAAGAGCAAACCCCACAGGCCAGTCCCATGTCCATTTTCCTGCGTATCTAAATGACCTGCTGGATAAGGGCAGGAAACACGTGATACGGGACTGAGCTTGCAAATATGCCTAAGCAATGTGACTGAAATGTGCTGTGACAGGTTTCTGGGTGGACAGACGGCAAAACCTCCCTTGGAGGTTTGGGAAACCATACTCTTCAGCCCGTGCTCATGAGGTGGCACTTTTCATGTGCTCTGGAGACCTGCAGGTGGTCTGTCCCAGGTCTCCTGTGCCCTCTGATGACATAATTAGGAATGCACCTATTAAGGAATGAAAATCTTTCATGTTTTGTGGAAGAGAATCTGCTGGAGAAACATCCAGTAGTTACTAAAACCCTTCCAATCTCTTATTTCTCTCACAAGACAAAAAACTAGAGGACTACAGAGTTTGAATGGGACTAGTTTATGTGTCTTATTTTAGTTGTGAAGAGGAGGACGGATGTCAGGCATGAGCTGGTCTGTAGATTCAGGGATATCTTTCAGCCCTAATTCATGAAGAGGGACTTCCCAGACCTCCGACGGTGCAAAGAGAGCATTACATCCTGAAACTCCATGGGTTTGTGCTTATTTGCATTGCTGCCACTGTTATTCATCCCACCAAGTGCTTAGGAAGATATTTAATAACCTGGTTTACTCAAACACTAGCATTAAAGTTAAAAAATAAAATGGTTCTAGTTACACTTGGCCCAGAGGCAATTTGAGTGCCCGTAACAGTCTCTCTCTGCCCATCCAACACAACACTCTGAAGGTAATAAAATGTGAAGGGTAACAAGTTTCAGAGAAGTGATCTTCAGTCAAGCAAGGATCTTTAGAAAACAGAGATGCAGCCTTGCTGAAGCCAGTGAGACGATGCACACAAGTTGGGCAAACAAAAACGTAAGGTGGGATTTTGGAAGACAAGAAGGGCTGGTGGTTGCTGCTGCTGGTGCGTGAGCAGAGAGCCTGCAAAAACCAACCTGCAGCCTATCAGGGAAGAGTAGAAAGACCGGGACATTGAAAGAAAACAAAATGGTTTCTCTGCACCCTCCTACCCCGTGAGGGATTCGGCAAAAGTGTGGTTCATTCAGACCAGAAGTTGCTTTGGGTTTGCTGCTGGGTTTATATGTTTTACCTCCTAAAGCAATGAATGATGTGAGACAGCGCTTGGACTCCAGCGTCCAGCACCTCCATCGGGAGATCTGTTCCACCTCTTCTGCTGCAGGTTTCATGATTTGGAGAGTCTTTGGGGAGCGTATGAAAACTTGAGGGGTGTGAGCAGGCGCCTGTGCAATAGTGTTGGCAAGGCCAGGCTGAGGCTGCTGCTGCGGACAGGAGCTGAAGCAATGAGCTGCAGCCTCCCCAGCACAGTGCAGTGAGGAGCAGAGGGCACAAGGTGAGGAGCAGAGGGCACAAGGTGAGGAGCAGAGGGCATGTGTCTGTGCATTGACTGGAGCTGGGAAATCTGCCTGGCAAGCAGAGAAGCTCCTGGGCTTTAGGTGACTTCTGCTCCTCGGTGCCCAGTGCTGCGTCAGAGGTGAGAGAACGGTCGGTGCCTGGGAATGGTTTGGCTGATGGGGGATTAGTCATCATGGTTTTCAGGGCAGGATGAATTTGAAGCAGATCGTGGACTTTTTCACTTGTCCCCTGAGATGGTGCTGGGCTATCCCAGTGTGGCTCTGTAGGTTTTGTCAGCGAGAACTAATGTGGCATTTAACCCGCTCCATGCCGGGTTCAAGATATGAGACAAAAAGGAATGTGGGAACACCTGGCACTGGTCGGGCTTGTCACGCTATGGTGAGGTGAACTGATGGTACCACCGTGAGATGTTAACAGTCTGCTGGTCTGTGCAGCATTACACTTTGGAATAAATCCCGACAGCGTGCCTGTGCCGGCTGCTCCGGGGGCTGCTCCATCATGGATGGTGGTGGGGAGCCACCTTCCCACATAAGGCACCCTGTGGGGACATCTGTCCACCTTGTCTTCAGGCACTGACCTCAGGCCTTGGAGCACAAAGCATTAAGGTGCGTGCAGGGTGTGCTGGTGGAGAAGCTGGGTGGTGGGAGGCTGGGTATGTGGGTTGCTTTGAGCAAGTAACTTCTCCAGACCAGTCTCCCCAGTGAGTGCTTCCTTCCCTGATTTCTGCACTGGTAAGGCCACATCTGGAGTCCCATGTCCAGTTCTGGGCTCACCAGTTCAAGAGAGACAAGGAACTACTGGACAAAGTCCATTGGAGGCTACAAAGATGCTGAGGGGACTAGAGGATCTTTCTTGTGAGGAAAGGCTGAGATAGCTGGAGCTGTTTAGTCTGGAGGCCTCTGTTTAGTCTGTTTAGGCCTGAGAGAGGATCTGATCAATGACTATAAATATCTGAAGGGTGAATAACATGAAGATGGGGCCAGTCTCTTTTCAGTGGTGCCCTGCGATAAGATGAGAGGCAATGGTCACAAGCTGGAACACAGGAGGTTCCATCTGAACATGAGGAAAAACTTCTTTACTTGTGAGGGTGACAGAGGATCAGGTGACCCTGCGCTGGCAGGGGGGTTGGACAAGATGATCTCCAGAAGTCCCTTCCAACCCCCACCATTCTATGATTCCATGATTCTCTCAGCACGGTGCCTTTGGAGAGCCCTGAGTGGGCAGATGGTGCCTGCAGCGCTGCAGAACCTCAACAGGGCTCCTCCGTGGCTGGCAGCATGAGGCTGGGCCCGCAGGAGCCACATCCCCTGGGCGCCAGCAGCACTCCGCTCTCCTCCCACATGGCAATGGACGGGCTCATGAGTGATGTTGGGAGCGAGTTTTTTCCCAGGCAGATTACGTAGCCTTTTTAGTTTCATCCCCCCCACTACACCCCCCTTCCTCTGTTATTTTGGTGCCTTTCCCCGAGGGAAAAAAAGTTAGTGTAAATGCTGTTCCCACCAGAAAGGCAAAAGCACCACCACCCCCCCTTTTTCCTTCCTCTTTTGGGTTCAGGGTAATGTGTCCCATGACAAAACAAGCACAGATCCCTGCACAAAGTGCTTTCTCCTTAAAGGGAGAGTCTTTCTCCAGGGCCCCAAGGGCCATCACTCCATCATGCCAACATGCCTTTCAGATGGACTGTCCATCAATTTGGACTCTCTTTGGATATGGTGAAAGCAACCCCTGCCCAGACAAGGTGGGGCAACATTGATGGGTGGCAGTTGGTCTCATAGCTGGATAGTATGGAGCTGGGAGTAGCGCTATGCCCAAGACAGCCGGGCTAGAGGTCTTGTGGATGAGCTTCAACCATCACCAGTGGAGATGTCTCCATAAGAGAGGGCTGTTCAGGCCCCTCTGCAGCCCATGGGGAGACAGGGTCCCTGCTGGGACCCTAAAGGTAATATTCCAGGCACAGCAGGGAATGCAAAACATTTCTCTCCACTGCCTGTAGGAGTGATGGGTGAGGAGCTACTTATCCTTCACCCACTGCAAGGTGAGATATGATGGGATCGTGCGTAGACAAAGACCACCTCCATCCAAGACACCAGGCTGGTTCCATCAGCAGAAGCATCCAGGCAGGTGGCTCAGAAATGTTTAAGTGGAAGTGGCTGGTACTTGTCTCTTCAGGCTGTCTGGCTGCTGCCTGCGCTCCCACGGCCAGAGCTACTACTGCAGGGAAGTTCAGAAGATGTTTATGAGTTCAGAGATGTTTATGAGTTTGTGCTTTCCCCATTGCTTCTAGAAGGCAGATTTCTAGGTTTTCAACAACTGAGCCATAAAACTACCTGAAAGGGAGTTGTAGGCAGGTGGGGGCTGGACTCTTCTCCCAGGCAACCGATGACAGAACGAGAGGGCACAGCCTGAAGCTGCGCCAGGGGAGGTTTAGGTTGGATCTCAGGAAGCACTTCCTTACGGAAAGGGCCATTAGACACTGGAATGGCCTGCCGGGGGAGGTGGTGGAGTCGCCATCCCTT
>JAAGNO010029848.1:0-21070 GCA_033439905.1 Ceryle rudis
GTTGATGTTGTTTTTTTGTTTGTTTGTTTTGTTTTGTTTTTGGTGGTGTTTTTTTTTCCCAGGCACGCACCGTTTCAGAGCATGGTTCCACAGGTAGGCCCCCGTGGGCTCAAGGCCCAACCCGCACCTGAATCGGGCTGTCTTGACGGCAGCTTGAAGAGCGGCTGTCCCCAAAATTAGTTGTTCATGACTTGCCTTAAAAAACGTTTGAAATGGGTGGAGTCTGCTACATTTGAGTGGGTAGAGCTAAACTGCTCTGCAGACGTGATCCTGAGAGTTCAGAGGCAGGGTTCAGCGGCGGATCTCCACACCAGACACCCCATATCCTGCAGGTAACACTCAGGATCTATGGCAAATGGGCCCTGATAGTGTAACGAGTACAGTTTGGGGCTCGTAGGTCCCACCCAGCCTTGTGGAGTGCAGGAGTCACTGTGGAACTCATGGTCATGCTCAGTGTATTATTGGCACAAAGTACATTTGCCCAGCCTGCCCACCTTTCATGTTTCCTGATAGTTTTCCTCTTGTAATTAAAATTTAAAGCTGCTTCCAAGATGCACATCAGAGCTCCTGAGTTATAACAGAGGGCTTTAGCTCCAGCGTGTATTGCTTTGTTACACGCTGCTTTAGTTAAGGGTAAGAGAATTGAGTAATGCGTCCGTGGTGGAAAAACATGCCTTGCCTGGCATAGTGTGTGCAAAACGTGCCTACTTTTGAATAGCATTCTGGCTTACTAAAACATCTACTAATCCAACTGACCATTCACATGCACGGACAGTAAGAGGATCTGCTGAAACACCCTGTGTCGTCCGTTCTGCGTGGATAGTGACGCATTATACCGAAAATTTGTGGTAGTAGCTCATCTGCTTGGGCTCTTTCAGTTAATTTTCAAAGTGGTTGAATTTGGTGAAGAATAATTTCTCTGGCATGTTAGTGTCAGTCAGGCCTAACGTATAAGCGGATGTCTGTCATAACCATATAGAATGATTCCCAGTTCATGATCAGACCCCTCTGTGAGCAAGTTTAAGATTCTTCTTAAACAGAGCTGCTCCAGTGGAAAAGAGGCCCAGGAGACCATTAATTAAGCCTGTGTTAGGATGATGTACCAAAATTGTACTTTATCATAGGAACCTTTACATAATTTCTGCAAATTGGCTAAAAAAAAAAAAAAGAACGCTTCAGCTTGGATATGAAATTACACTAAAAAACTACGTATCTTGGTTACAATGGAGTGTCATGATGAAGATGTAGTAGACGTTCCCTCTACCGATGAATATATATAATTGGATTACAGCAGTATTTTCAGCTACAAAAATACTGTATTTTAAGATGGAGGAGGTCTTTCCCTTTCAGTTGCCTCTTTTCAGAGAATCGTATTTTTTTCCCCACAAAGTTGCAGAAGTTCGAAGGCTCGTGTTTTGGTCTTAGCACAAAGATGAGGGAGAATGAGTTATCCAGTACCTTGGTAAACTAGTAATCTTAGTAAGAGCATCATAACAAATAGTGAAGTTATTTAGCCAGAACTGTATCTCTATGTACTGGCATTTAAGCAGGCACATAGATTTCTTTTAATTACTGTGATGTTGTGCAGTCCCAGGGATGCCTGATCAAGTATAAAGGAACCTATTTATCCCCCTTAGTCTGAAGGCTTTGGTGTGATGGTGAAATACAGCGTTATCTGTCCGCAGACTTAAAGACAATATTTGAATCACAGTTGATTATTTTAACAGCCAGGCCATTGTACAGCCCTGGTTTAGCTATGAGTTTGAGCTTTTAAGTGCTGAAGAGCTGCTCTGGAGAACACGTGAACTGATGCTTCCTTCCTTTTCAAAAATATGAAAAGAACAGGATGCTCATGACTTTCTATCTTTAATCTGATTGAAGCTGCAACTTCCAGGTTGAGGACCCCTGGTGAAAAGTAATATTAATTCTTGTTTAGGACTGCGTGCCTGTTGGACAGATTTCATCTTGTTAATTTGTAGTGATAGTAAGACCAAATTGTTAAAAGCAATTTTGAGTGCTCCCACTAAAGGCACTTTGTATAAAAACATGACTTAGAATGTGTATCTTGGGGATAAATTACAGAAGAATATCTAGTAATTTTCATGATAAAGACCATCATTGGAAGCACAGTGCCTCCGTAAAGTTTGGAATATTTCTATAAGAAGAATATAATGTCTGTATCATGGATTACTTGCAAAAGCAATATATGTTAGCTGAAAATACCGCGTTAAGTCTATTGCAAGTTAGTACAGGAATTATAAAATGAACATTTAAATAGGCAGATTCTCATGCTCTAGAGTCTGTATTCACATGGAATGTTTGCTATACATTTATTCCTGCAATCCAATGGGATGGGGTTATTAACTGATGGGCAGCTGACAAGGCAGATCTGTATGTTTTGGTAAGACTCGTGTAGACAGTGAATTTGCAGTGGGCTGGTATGTTCTATGGTTTCTGAGCAATGCAATGAAGATACGCCTTACGGGAGACATTACAGAACCAATTAGACCCAAGAGACGTTTGTAGAGTGCAAACACAGGCATGGAGAATCTAAAGGATTCCAGTGTTAGCTGGCAATATGTGGGGTTGGGGATTTTTTCTTTGGGTTTTTGTTTTGGTTTTGGTATTGCATTGACAAACGCATTTTTTTAAATTTATTTTTCTTTTAAGAAAATTAGGACAAGGAAGCGACTCTTCTGTCACTCATCATGACAGCAAAGCACAATTAGATTTAGTGCAGCTATTACCGTAATTCAGTGGCCACTGGGTATTATGACATAGTCTTCATCTTTATGAATTTAAATGGTGGAGCTGTATGATCTTAGTTTCCAAATTGTTTTCAAGATCCCGAGTACTTGCAGTTTTTAAACAGTTAAATGACTTGTAGGTGGGCTATGGGGAAATAAATCACAGAATCCTAAACTGGAAATTGTTTCTTATATGAGTTACTTCTGGGGCTGGCTGCTTCTGTTCAAGTCTTTTTCAAGTAATATCTGTGCTATGAAATCGGCAACTTGGCAGCTTTAAAGCTGTTCCTGCAGTCTGAAAAAGAGCAGCGAGGCTAAGCAGGGTCTTGTACCCTTCACGGTGCTGCAGGAGCCTCTGGGAATCTGGAACTGCTTGCCTGCAGTCTCAGCAGATGAGGTTCAGCGTGCTTTCCAGCACTGTCTCCCGTCCCGGCCTACACCCAAACTGACAGAATCTAGAGAAAGCCTGCGTTTGAGACACCAGGGCAGCAGGACTTTATTTTGCACAGTAACTGAGAAAAGTTGAGTATCTGCAGCTTGGTTTGACGTGCTCCTTTTTAAAAGGACTGACCTGAAGCTTCATTTGCCGTGTTCCTTTTTAAAAGGTCCTGAACAATTGCCTCTTCAGAAACCTGGGATGACGTGCACTCTACCCAGTCCACTGCTTTTATTTTGTATTGGTGGTTTCCGATAATGTTTTCTCATGTGTTGCTTTCAAGTAAAAGGTCTAATTCAGTCATTACCTGGAAGCTTTCAATGTAATACTTATTGCTCCTCCGGTGCTAACTGATGAACACTTTTACTTTTTGTAGTCAATATTTGTCTATGTTCCTGTTAATATGAATTCAATGCCTACTAGTTTATATAGTGACTAGGATGTTGGGGGGGTTTAATGGTAATTAAAGTCAAACTATTCCCAAAAGAGCTTAGAGAGCATTGACTTTACTCTGGAGTGGGCAAGTCTGTCAGATGCCAGCCCAAGTGTGGCGGGGGAAATGCAGGGCCAGCAATGGGTGGGACTGGACTGGCCCTTTGAGCCGTGGCTGTGCTCATACCAAGTTATTGTGAGCAGCAGTCTCAGTCCCTTGTTCAAAAGTTTCAGTAACGATCACACGAGTTATCCAGGATGGAGATGACTTCAATTTGCTGAAAACATTTTAATCTTAGGAGCTTTTTGACTGCTTGTTTTTGCCTTTTAGCACTGCTCAGTGACCTGGGGTAGGACCGAGCTTAAAAATGACTGTGTTGTTGTTTTCTGCTGCCTTTTTTGCTTCCTGGATTATTTTTCAGCCTCCGTGGTTCCCTAATGTGGTTGATTGTGCAGCATCACAAAGGTCTGCCAGCAGATTGTGTTGGGGTCGGGAGGATAAGATGGTGGAACTGAGTAGCTGGAGACAGGGAGGGACAAGGACTAGTTTAGTCAGGACTGCTGGTGAATGTTGAACCACACACAGCCTGAAGGTAGGTAGGTATGTCTGTGAGGCAGGTGCCATGGCTCATGTCACTTTTAAGCTAGTTAAATTGGGTATTGCTGGCAGCACAGTTGTTGCACCACAGTCTGTATCAAAGCTTGCAAAACCTGCTTGAGATGTTTGGAAAGTTAGATCGTGGGAGTTCTATGCTTCTGTTGGTACCTGAGCTAGCTTGGATGTGGTATAGTCATAGGAATAAGTTTACCTGAAGTAAGCTAGAATATTAAGTTACAAGCTCCTGAGCTCTGTCTCAAGATGAAGTTACATGACATGGATACTGACTTGCTACCAGGGAAAGACGACACTTCACTCCAGGTTGTTCCTTGCTTCTACCAGTTCAGTTGATTCCGAGCCAATTAAACCCACACAATGGAAAATGTCCTGCTTGCCTTTGGGATTTTTGCTGGGTTTGTGGGTTGAAATGACTCCCAAAGGGGACTGGCAAACATTATAGAGAGGTGTTGGGAACCCATGGTGAGGAAGAAGGGTGCTGGCCCTGCCTGCGCGTCGCAGGGGAGTGGGCTGCTGTGCTCATGTGTGCCACGCAGGGTTGCTGGAAGGCATTTGTCTCCATGACCTATAACCACAGCAGCAGTCACAGTATAAAGTAATCTTGAGAGGGCAGAATTTCCCCGCTGGCAAAGAAAAGATGAGACGTTTTCTGTCTGCTTTACAATACTTAGATGTTTTAAGTAGAATTTTTAAGCTCCTAAAAATCATTTTGGCCAGAACTTAGCTTTTATTCATTGATAAGTAATAGCCACGTACGACTTTGTTTTTTTCTGCAAAACTTCGAGACCCACTTGTGTCTGCACAATTAATATAAAACCAGCAGATCTTCACTTGTTTGCTTGTAGAGAAAGGTAAAAATTCTGGTTCTATTTTTAAATAAGATTTTTTTCCTCTAGAAAAAGCGTTCGCCACAATTCAAATTTATTTCAATCTCTCTTTTCCTTCGGTATTCTTCCCAAACACATTTCTTCAAAAGGCAAAAGTTTCCACCCAAAGGGGGATTTATGTTAATAATTTGTTGAAATGTAGTGTTTTGAGTACTATGATTTAATAAATGAATATGAGAGCTCAGAAATGCTTTCTTCCTTTTCAGTTAGATCATAGAGTGTGCCAACAGACTGAAGAACTTTTAATAGTTTTATTTCTTTTTTTTTTTTTTTGGATTGAAAATGGGGCTCTAGGAAAAACAATTGTGCAAATGTTAATTCTGTCTTTCTCCATCAGTGATTGCTGTGTTTTAGGCAAGTACTGTGTCACTTCCTAGAGGAAAAAAAAGAGAATTCTTTTAAAATGTTTATTTTGCGTGTGGCTTGTTACATCCTCGTTACCGAGAGATGATTAAATATTTGACCACCCATTAGTGTGCTTCTGTAATGTAAAGTCATAATTGTGAACTTGTTATTTCATTGGTAAACTTTTAGGGTTTGGAGGTGCGACAGATGAATCTCGTGCATGAGTTGCATGGCAGAGCGGGGTTTGATACTGCAAACATTTACAGATGGAGGCAACTCATGTGCGTGTGTCAACTGCAGTAAATACTTGAAGGCTAAGCAGTTAAAACTGTGCAGAGTTGGAATCATCTGAATTAGGTCAGTAGCGGAAATTGTCATGGATTTATCATGAGCCTTGTAGACGTGGATGTGCATTTTTTGGAAATCCAGCCTACGCTTCCGCTGTGGTTCGTGGAAGGTTCTGAGCAACAGAACCAAGGATCGAGGCTGAGATATTTACCCAGTCCCTCATGGCAGGGACAGTCTCCTGAAGGCAGATGATTGGGTTTAGACTTTATTAGACCCTTACTTTAATTACCACCTCATTACTCGCTCTGCTTCCACAAAAAGTATTCCATACTGTCATTTTCCCTAAGTAACTGGAAATGTGATTGAAAGGGATGTTTAAAGTGAGACTAATTCAAGATTAAATAGTCACAAATTATATTATTGCTACATGTAAACAAATTACTTGCATATCTGATTTTATTCAGATTACTTTTCAAGTGGTAAATAATGCTTTATCACTTATATAGTGCTCTTACATCTTTAGAGTGCTTTTCTCACATTAATTAATCATCATTAAACACTCTGAGGTGGGTAGGTTAATACTATTATCCCCATTTTGCAGATGAAGAAATGTAGACTGAGAGGTTGTGATTTGCTCAAGGCCATATAGAAGCAATAGAGTCAGAGCTGGGATTAGGTCTTTGTCCCTAGCTTCTAATTTCAGAAGACCAGCCAGATTGTGATCCACAGTTTTGAAGCAAAGTACTCAAGTGTGTGTGTAGAAACAGCACACGCGGCCTCTTCGATGCCTAACTTGTGGTTTGTTTAAATGGAAGCTTTGTTTCTGTGCCATGCTGCATATTCCCACGTTCATACTCAGAAGTGTGGAAAGAGGAACTCTTCCTAATCCGATGGGGCATTTTTGTTTTCATCGTTTTAGTTGAGTTTAACTTTCATCTTAAAAATAGCAGTTTCTAGTTCTTTATACCTGAACATAACTGTGTGACTCAGATACAGCGGGTTTAGCATTGGTACCTGAAACAGTCTGCAGATGACACCAGCATCAGCTCTGTTGTTTATAATTTTTCATGAGCTGAGACATAAATAAAATTCTGACTTGGCAGCTTGCCTTATTGCTGTTCAGAACAGATGAGAGAGAGAATTACCCTCCGTGTGCTAAAACCATCACCTTTGTAGGCAGTGCCTGGCTGCTTAGTAGAGAGAGACGTTGGCGTGCATGCACTCTGCCTTGGAGAACTACCTGAATAAAACAATAGTCGTGGACTGGAGAGGAGAGCAGAACTATTTGTGCACTACCTTGATAATCAGAAGCACCACAGAGAATTATATTCAGCTGTTAGTAACGGGAGCATGTGCAGAAGCAACAGGTAGGGAAAAATGAGGTGGAAGGAAAGAGGTGCCCTTGTACATTGAGGGTGAGGACCTGCTGGGGAAAGGTGGGGTAATGTGGAACAGGTTAGAGACCCGCAGGCACGTCCAGGTAAGAGATTCACGCTGCAGCATTCTTGTCACCTGTCTTCATTGCCAAGGAAACAGGGCAAGTGATCCTAGTGCTTGGCTGCTGTGTCAGGACATCTGGCTTCTGTTTCTAGCCCTGGTCCTGACCAGTGTTAGTGGTTAAGTTGCTCAGCCTGCAAAATCAGTGCAGTCCTTTTCCAAAGTGCTGTATACTTCAATTCATGGAAAAGTTTTTGAGCTCTTCAGATGGAAGATTCCGGAGAAGGTGGAGTATAAATAGATAGTTTGGAAAGAGAGAGGGTGTTGCAGACAAACGGAATTTTCTGCCTTCAGACAGGGAATGAAGTTTCTGGCTGCGTGATACAAGTTCTGTGTGGGTGATTCAGAGTCACTAGCCTGCAGGCTGCCCTGTGTTCAGATTGGGGGACACCTGGGAAGAGGTGGTAGGTCTAAAGCTGGTCTTTCTGCTCTGCTGTGGCTGCTGTTTCCCCCAAAGCAGCAATGTATGCTTCCCTTTAAATAGCTGAGCGTAGCAGTGATGAGAGCAGAACCAAGGCATAATCTCCTGCATTAACACTTTGGTTTTAATCCAGAAAGAATTACCCTTTGGGTTACACACACAGAGATGTGCTGTCACAGGGCTGTCCCGGGGGGCTACTCATGGAGCTCCCAAGTGTGGCTCTGAGCGGTCAAGGGCTTGAGAAGCACTAAATTTTAACAAGTTGCGATTGGAAGGCAGGAAGGAATCAAGGAATTTGCCTCTTTGCTTTCTTTTAAGACTGTGGAATGTGTTTTCTGAGAGTGGATCCTGTTTTAATAACCAGAGCCATGATTAGGTAACGTTAAGTTTGCTGCAAGAGTAGCTTAATAAATATTTTAGTATGCAGGTAAGCCACTGGTAACCGCATGCATTCACAAAATCATACATTTTTATGCCTGAAAGGGGAGATTTTAGAGTTTATTGGTACCACTTCCACTGCGATGTCTCAAAAGTAACGCATAGGTGGTGGCACGTGGTGTTCAGACAAAATGAACTCAAATGAACAAACAAACAGGTCATTTATTTTATTTTCCTTGAAAGGGATTTTCATTCTTTAATTGTAACTCTGGATATAAATGATGCGTGGAAGATAGACTAATGATTTTCCTGTGTTTGATTAAAGGCAAAGAATCAAAGATTTGTTTGTTTATTTGTTTCTTTGCTGTGATAAGACCAGTTGTTATCCAAACAGTGGGACTGACCTAATAAAGGACATATGCATAATTGATCTCCATCTGTTTTTCAATATTTATTCTCTCTACTTTTTTTTAATAGAGTTCAGTTCCAGAAGTGCAGTCTGAAAACATTTTTAAGGTGGTATATTTTAGCACTTCTGTAAAAGGGTCTCATTTTATGCTGGTCACTGAAACGAAAAGGTTTGTTGTTGGTTCCACCCTTTAGTATCCCTTCAAGAGAGATTATATCAAAGAAGAAGAATTAAATTAAAATTGATTTGTGTTATTGATTTTTCTTTTTTTTTTTTTTAAAGAGGATAAAGGGCGATGGAAACAGCGTATGCCCTTATGCTGGTTTAGTGATGGACTACTTTTTAAAAACATAAAAAGCATATGTGCCCAATTTACATATTTACTAATTAAAAAAGCTTCCTGGAAACATTAAATAGACTATCTTTTGTAACCTTTCACATTGTAGCTAATAGATATAGCCTGGAAATTTTCTTAGAAGGGCCTCTAAATAATGTAAATGATTATGAATATGTAACTAGTTAATATGCAGCTACGGAAGGATTATCATGTAGAGGTTAATGAACATGCTGCTCTTATGGTTTGCAGGGCTTTTTTTTTTGTGCTTTTAGCTCACTTCATGCATGGAAAGTCATGTATTGGGAATGGAAAGCTTCCCGTCTTTTCCATCTTCATCTGTAATGGGGCAATTAAACCCAAACTTTCTTAAAGGATTTCATATGCATTCTTGGATGCTTAATTCTGTCGTGTGCTTCACGATCGCTACCAAACCTAAAAGAATGAAGGATGTTGATAGAATAGGCTCTGACTTGTTAGTGGTGGGCTTCATTGTGTGTTAGCATTGCTTCCAAACGTTGCTGCGCTATGGGATTTGCACCTTTCAAGGAAACTTTACTGTGAAAATGGGTTTAATATTCATAGTATGAATTAGATCTCTGAGTTGATGTCCTGTAGAAGTCTCTATATTTACCCTTAACCTTAAAAAAACAGTTAGTTTGCACATTAAGAAAAATATTTGCTAGGCATTTGTTTTATAGGAGTTTAAAGCAAACGATAAATTTAAACTTGGCTTATGCAGGACCAGCTACCTGCCTGAATTTCCTGATGGATTATGAAACAGCATAACCACAAATGTTGAGCTGATCCTCTTCAATTAAGTACTTTACTTTGTTGAAAGAATTATTAGCTCGCAAAGTAGTCCCCTTTTTTTTAGTCCTATATGAGTAGAAAGTGTGGGGTCTGAGATCTGTTCTGCAATAGCTGCATATATGGTATCTAAAGAAAAAATTGTCTTCTGTTCTGTTGTTTGGAGGAAAAAAAAAAAAAAGAATTATCTGCTCCAGTGATTTCAGTGGTACTTGAATGTATGTTATTGTTTTCTCTGCAAATTTTCTCATTAATTGCTTTCAAATGTTAGCATTATTTTGGCTATAGGAAAGCGAAATTTGTGGAAAAAAAAAATCTAGAAAATGCTTATATTCAGAAGATGTCTAGACATATTTAATTGCCTCATGGCTTCATTGCATTTCATATAATTGAATGAAATTGTTTGTATTATATTTTTGGTAACCATTATTCAGAGATCAGAATATGTTTTGAAAGACAAAATCTCCACGTAATTACGGCAGAGAAGGTCACAGGTTTCAGCATCTTGTCTGTTTGCTATTTTCTACATGGTCTAAAAAAACACAGAGAAAAAAAAAAAGTGATTCGTTTTAACAATGAACTTCATTTTGTAAATGATTTTGGATTTCTTGGGAAAACCTGTGGCATAAATAAATAAGTGAAATATCCAGATTAAAACTTTTGGGTTTTTTTGATACCCATAAAGAACAGAAGGGAAGTCAGCAGCCAATAATGGTGTTAAATATCCTTGTATTTAAACATTACAAAGTTAATCTGTGCTTTTTCAGATTAAAATGGCCAGTGGAAACAATTTTTGATGTACTGATAAACGTGAAGGTGTTCTAGGTGCTGTGGGGTTCATTTGTTTTTGTTCTTTAAAGACTGAGTATGGAAGTTACACTGATGTCTCTCTGTAATTTATGTTGTTTTCTTATTCTGCAAACGTGTAACACTGAAAATAGATCTGCAGATTGCACAAACTACTACTTATCTTCTATCGTGTGTCACCTAATAGTTATGGAGCAGGTATTGTACCAAAATATGAATTGAAAAGCTGTAATTTTTTCTGTGGTTATCAGTCTGCATTAGTGTGTGTGTGATAAAGTGTGCTGCTTAAGAACTCCCATTCACATGCCTTTGCACTGACAAATAAAAATGTGTATCAAGACAGCACCAAATCTGTAAAGCTACTGCTCTAGTTTCTGATGCATTGACATTGCAGCTGTGTGCTTAGCCTTGTTTTTTCATGAGTAGTTATCTGTTTTAATGACAGGTGGTCACTAGCTGCCAAGAAAAAATCCAGCACTGGTAAGTGGAAAAATCTTTGATTATATGCCTAAAATACTGATGAGTAACCTAGTTATATTTTAGTAAAGTATTGCTATTTATTCTAATGATAGCCAAGTCCTGCCAGCGTGCTTTGGGGGTTGTAGTTAGTGATAGCTGGGAATTGTTGCAGTGTAGCCTCTTTAGAATGTATGCATTATCCACTGATATTGTTGCTTTAAATCACAAATACACTGAGCCTTAGTGTTTATACTTGTGTTTTAAATACCCAGCTCATTCATCGTTTTTCCCCAAATAACCTTGTGGGATGAATGCTGAATTTGCCTGATCGGTGAAAAGGTACTCCCAGGGTAGAATTAATTCTTCTCCTTTTCTTTCTACCTATGGAGCAAGTAGGAAAATTCTGCTTCCCCCTCACCCATGTGCTAAAACAATGTGAAAGTAATGTTTCCCTGGTCGTTCCCCCCCCCCCCCAGAGTAAGTACGTGATAAAGATCAGATTGTATTGCTTAGAAAGAAATGGTTTGTTGTGTAAAAAAAATTATCTCTGGGCACTTCTTTCTCTGTTGGCAATCTATGGTTAATAGAAAATATGTTTAGTAAATAACAGTTTTCTATGGCATCTGAGGAAAATGTACATTTAATGGTGAATGAAATCTTATATTAAGAGTTAGTGTGAGATATAACAGTTGATCTTACAGATATCAAATTACAATATATCCATGCTGTGTTTACCATGATTTTACTGAGAGAACAACAGGAGCTGTCTTGATTATTGTCTGCAGGGTTATTGCAGAATCACAGCAACTGCCCCTTTAGTGGTGAGATTAAACCTTTGGTTATACACCATCAAGCATATAATATTTTAAATTTATTTTAAGAGGCTTTTTCTTCATGCCTGAAAGATCTCCAAGCAAATAATTTATATTTAGTGTGTATCAAATGTTTTTAGTTTAAATGCACATAGGCTGCAAGCACTGGATAAGAGGAAAAAAATCAAGGCAATCTATACACATCATCATATTAAATTCTGACTATTGGCTCGCAAAATGATCTAAAACTAATATGTTTCATTTATGTTTAAAATTCAGAGACTGCATTAATTTTCAATAAGGGAAATATTATTGAAGTGCCTACTGGTGTTGCTGTGGTGAAGTCAGGCAGAATATCCCCAGCACACCTACTTTCTCAGGAGCTTTGCCGTGTCGGTGCCAGTTTGGTCCCGTGTGAAAATCTTTCACCAAGAGACAGTATTTTTCCCAAATAAACTAATTGACAGAAAGCCTTAAAATTTACACGGATTTGGAAATGTTTGGAATGTTGTGCCAATTATTTCCTCTTATAAAAACGGCCAAGGTTTGTGGAGTGAAGTGGGAGAGTTGGCTGCGGGAGGAGGAGCTGCTTGTGTGTTTGCTTTTATGCGAACTCTGTCCACGGCTCCATGAACTCGAGGGGGTTGGGCACAGAACGTTAAAAGGAAAACCTAACTTACTGATCTCTTTTATGTAGAAAAGCAGTTTATACAGCATCCATACAATCTTTATAAAAAATTATTTAAAACTTAGTACCCCTTTTAGATCTTGATTGTGCAAGAGCTGAGTGCTCTTGTTTCAACAGAGTAATTTGTTCATCTAAGACCTTTTAAGTAGTCAGTGACACAGAAGACTGTTAAATAGAATTGGGTGAATAACAATAGGGTTTGAAAATGCTCAGCTTCAGTATATTTCCATTACATTATTTTCTTTATTTTCTTTTTCATTTTTTGGTACACTTCTTGAAGTATATTCCTAAAGCCACGAACCCAGTAATGGCTCTGGTATGGTATTAAACATCTAGCCGTGTATTTTCCCTTCTAGGGACATGTTCTTAGCAGGAGTCCCAATATCCATCCTCCCTGTTCGCTTTGGTTCTTCGCTGTGTATCGGGGCTGAGCCTAGTGCTGGCACACCCCAGAGCTCCCGTGCCCATCAGCTGTGGGTGAAGGGGGAGGTCAGCTTCCTTCCTTAAGGAACACTCTTTCAAGCCAATTAATTAAAAGGATTGATTTTCATTGTCTTAATCTTGATGGTCCAGTTCAGGATGTGGCTGCGCTTTCAGAGATTCCCATGGTGGAGGTTTGATTGGCAAAGGGCAGCAGTCCCACTGAAGAAAGAAGCAAAGTTTACTCAGTAAAGCAAACCAGCCTTTGTAGCAAGAGATTCCTCCTGTACCCTAATCAGATTGTTAGGCAGCAGTCAGACCTTAAAGGCAGTATCTTCTTTTCATATTAATGAAGAAATGTTGAGTGACTTTTGGCCATGGAACAATGAGAGTGTTTAATCCTTCTGTGACTGGGGAGATTGTCATACCATTCTCATCCTGTTGAGTCTTCTCTTTCCATTTGAGACATGGGCAAGGCTTTTGGCTTGGGGGTTGTTTTTTCAGCAGGTGGTTGGAGTCCTTGGGTGTCCATATCTCTGTGAGGCAAAGACTGGATTCTGTAAATACCATTAGGAAAATGTTTGTTACCCTTGACACCAAGGTGTCATTCTGTTGCTTCCCCCCCCAGAAAAATGTCTCGGTGAATTTTGTTAAGATTCTTGAGTTTGTCCTTCCTCTTTGAAGGAAGTGAATTATATTTTCACTCTGGTATGGGCAATGAACAGGGAAACTTGCCTAAAATGTCTGGGAGAAATCTGCTGTCAAACCAAAGCAGCAGCGATCGTCTTTGGCAAATCAGTTACATGGAATATGGTTTTAATATCCAAGTGGCATAAAAACTGGATTTTTTTTTTTTTTTCCCCCCAGAACTAGTTCAGCAACTTAAAATATGAAGTACTCCAGGTTTAAAGTAGGGTGATTACAGCAAAGTTCAACTATTGGAAGCAAATGAGTCAAAACGTAGGAGTATCAGATAATTCTTCGTAACGAATGCTGAAGAAGATTTCATTCTACTTGTGAATCTAAGAAAATCAATGATAATATTTTGAGAGTTGTGTTATCAACTGTGACATTCATTTTCCAGCACATTTATAGATTGCTTTCCTGAATCATCCTCAGAAAACCTGTAATTTGCATCTTGGGTCAGCGTTGTTAAGTGCGCTGCTCCGTGTTTTCAGTTGCCTTTTATTGCAGAATTTACTACCATATATATATTTACTATTTTGAAGTACAAGTAAACAATATCATCAGACCTGACACTTACATGCCAGCTACTTCATTCAGGAGCTGATGATTTCTGACCGTCTTCAGAATGACAGTGGTCCATTAAGAAAAGATTTTTTCCTGCTGAATATAAGAATGTCTTCACAGAAGAAGGCCTTTTTAGAGGGAGCACAGTTGCTTGCTTTGCACACAAAGGAAAATCCCAGCAGCAATTGAAATGCTGTATCTTACGAAGTTCTCTGAAGAGCTGGGTGTCTGCCATGGGAATCGTTTGTCGAAGTTCACCAAACCATTTCTGGGTAACAACACGTAGCATGAGCCTTACATTTTGGATAGAGAAGCAGCAGAAGGGATGTTCCTCACCTGGATTGTCCCTTGTCAGGGATGGAAGATGCGACAATCCTGGGGGTCAGGCCATCTTTCAGGAGCGTTGACTCTTGGTAGGAGCACAAAGTTCACATGAAAATCAGAATTAAAATTTTGCCCACTTCTGTCAGCTCAAGCCAAGGTCACAACTTTGTTATTACAAGTGATGCTCTGAAGAATTTGCCTCTTATGAAGTATAAACTGGATTTTCAGTTATTGTTCTGAACACTGATGGTGGTATAACCGTTGAACTTTCACATGGAGTGAGATAGGCCAGATCCTAGTGAGAGAACTGATTTTTTGCACTGTTAAAAATTCAATTTAGAAAGAGACGTGCACGATCTAAAATAACCACGTCCCTGTTTTAACAGATGTTATTCTAAAATAATCTTGACATTATTCTAAAATTATCTAGACGTTATTCTAAAATAATCTAATAATTATGTCATCCCAAGTCTTTTATAAATAAGTTATTAATCTATCAACTGCATGAGTTTAAAAGTAAAATAGTTTATTTTTTCTGTATTTTTTGAGTGTTGTTGAATTACTAGCAGGAAAAGATTAACTCTTTGCTGTAGATATGAAATTGAATCAACATGAATTTGTCAACAGGAAGAAGGTGGAGAGTGATTATGAGGCTCTTCAGGAACGACTCCGTACGTTGCCTGATAAGCTGTCCTACGATATCATGGTATGTATGCTGTAGGTTTCACACAAGAAAATGAGCTAAAATTTTTAGTAACTCAGGTATCTGCAGTGGCATTGAGGTGTTATTCAGGTTGCCACGTAGTGCTTTGTAATGATACATTTATGATAATAGTTAAACCTTTGCTTTTGTTTCTTTCTCTTTTCCTTTGAAATCCATTATAAATTACAGTGTTACTGACAACTGAGAACTGATGACATAAATGCTAACACAAAACCTGACATGTTTGATATGTAAATCTATTGTATAGAAAACTATAATTATGACTGAATTATGGTACTTAGTCATTTCCTGAGAAGAAAGTGGCCGTGGTATTTCCTGATTCATGGAAACAAACCCTGGAACATTGATTTTTACATAAAAAGGTGCTGCTAATTTTTGTTTCGCTGATCTTCACATTGACATAGCTATCTTTTCTGGCACTTTGAATCTTCCCTAACAACTGCACAGCTCCCTGTGTAAACTTCACTGGGTTGGCTTGTGCTCACCAGAATTTTGACCAAATTGGCTTTTCTGTCTTTGTTCCCCTCTTGCCCGTCTCGGGGCCAGTTCAAGACACACAACTTTGAGGGGAGGGAATTTGTACTGTAAATAACTGAACTGCTAATTTCAGCACAGACCTGACTGCTTTCCTCCTTGGTAGCCTGGCTCAGCATCTAGAGTTGACCTGTTACTAAGACAGCACTGGAGTACACTTACCATGGGGGAGAAAAGTGTGGTCCCCTTTCCTGTGCTGACGATTGAGCTCTGGGTTTTATGTACACGTGTGGCCACATGATGTAAAGCAAAAGGATTGTGTTGTTTTGAAGCAAAGAAAAACCTCTGTTTTTAAAAAAGCTAGATAGGGCTTATTCTTAGTGAAAGCAGCAATGTCAACTCACATCTGTTATTTTAAATGTATATAAATAGTTCCCGTCCTGTTAGCCAAATATTTTCATATGTTTTCAATTTCGCTTTCATCATTTTGGGGGAAGAGTGAACAGGCAAATGGTGCAGTCTGCTACTTGAAAACAAAGTCAGGAAGGGTACGTGTGTAGAAAAAGCACATTCTGCATTGTCTTAATGTCAAGATCCTGCCTGCAGAGAACTGTTTAATCACTGGTACCCTCCTGGATACTGAAGCTAGGCAAGGCTGCTTTCCAAGGAAACAAATCCACTAGACCAGGTGCTCTGCTTCAGCACAGATGTGATGAGAAAACAAGTGGCTGTCCTGTGGAAATGAAGAAGGCAGCAGAGCAAAAAAGTAAAAGGCCCTGATACAGTCTCACTGGGACAGATCTCTTTTTTCCCGAAGAAAGAGAAAACTCGATGCGGATGTGGTTCTTAGCTTTTTTGCCACCTCAATTTTAATTTGATTTTGGTCTCCTGAGTTCTTTTCAAAAGCAAAGAAAGCCCCGAGGCAGCCAGGCAGGTGGCAGTAGGTCTGAGGGCAAGAACGTGTGGGGCTGGCGCAGGAGACAGGAGTGAGGGTGGCCAGGGCTCCTCCTCGGTGGCAGGACTCACCCGAGCACCGTCTGTCAAGCGTGGGCTGGGTAAGGTGCCTTAATTCATAAAAACAATGGCCCATACATTGTAACAGGTCTTAAAACGGGGATCACACGGTTTAAGAAGCGTCTTTTTAAAGTTATGTGTTTATCACCAGTCTGAAGTACTCTGGTTTTACGTATTGATCCTGTGCCACTGGAGGATGGGTGCTGCTTGCTGGAGCATTGCTCAGAGGCTGAGCTCTGCACACTGGTGAATGACACAATGAAAGGAGATCAGGCGTGGTCTGTTCTCCTCCTAGGAGCCCCACAAGCTTCCACTGAGGTTTCTTGGTCCTTAATTTTGGCAAGCCAGATACTGAGAAAAGCAGCTCATCTTTGAGCTTACCATACCTATGGAAGCATTGAAAGTCTTTAGCAAATCTAAACTTGCTTTTATTAGGAAATGGATATAGTCTGTGTATAACAAACATGAAACTCACCTAAATGATAATATTTTTATTATCAAGGCTTACGTGCCAGGATTAAGTGAATTGCTTTTCCATGTGAGCATTCAGTTATGCTATAGTTTTATGTCACAAAACAACTTGTCTAATTAAATGCTGCTTTTCTGTTTTTGTAAGTACAATACTAAATTCAAATGGATCGGGCCGTTTGGATATTTATGAAGGGTTAATCGCTAAATAACTAGTGTAAAATTTTTATTTCTTTAACTCTATTTTACTTCTTTCAAAAAACTAAGACCTGTAGGTTTTCTTTTCATTAGTGATTTTCAGCAGTTTCTTCTGTGCCTTTGACAGGTACCTTTTGGTCCTCTTGCCTTTATGCCAGGAAAACTTGTCCACACCAATGAGGTTACTGTTCTGCTTGGGGACAACTGGTTTTCAAAATGCTCAGCGAAGCAGGCTGTTGCACTGGTTGAGCACAGAAAAAAACGTATGTATGTTTCTGAACATAATTTAATAGTCAAAATTATGTATCTTTGTATTAGTATGTAAAATTCGTAGCATATACACTGGAGGTTTTTTGTGGGCTTGCTAACAGAGGTTTCATTCAGAAGTAATATCAGTTGAACACCTTATTGTCCATCTTTACTTGGTGTTTTATTGGATATCTCTGATTTTTTTTTTAAATATCTAGCCAGAGCTTTTTTTTTTACTGATGCATCAGCTTGTTACCAAAATTCAGATTTTGTTATTAGATGTTAGAATGTAAGATCAGTTGAGATTTGTTCCTTTGTTTATTACACCCAAAAGTAAAACAAGAAAAGCCAAAGCAAAGTAAAAAGCCCCTTTCACTTTAATGTGGGAAATGCTGCGTTCTGTTCCAGAAAGTGGACATCCCACTGTACTTTTGCTCTTAGTTACCGCATTACCCGTGTTCTGTTCCCTTGTCTCTTCTCTTATTTCTTTGCTGACTGCTCTGCTGTTATTTTTTTTGGGTTTTTTTTTTTTTTTCTGTATAATTTTCCATCTTTCTTCATCTACGCATACTTTACTCCTGCTTGTTGGGTTTTGTTGGTTGGTTGGTTGTTTTTTTCTCTCACTTGCTGCTCAGCTGCACTTCTGCCTCCTGCCCTTGACGTTTCTATCCATTGGTGTGGAAATATCCACTGGATCTTCCCAGGTGCTGTTGGTGACCACCAAATTCATCTTACATAGCAGCACACCACAGAGGCAGACAGGCAGTTCCTGGGTTTGTTTCATGCGCTTTTTAGTCGGTGGTGAGACCTTGGCTTTGAAGAACTAGGACCACCAGCAAGTTGTGTGCGTGACACACTTTGCAACCTCTTTATGTTAGAAAGAACGAGAGCCTAAAATATTTGATGTAAACATCAAGGAAGGAAAAGCACAGTAAAATGGAAAATAAATTGGTACCTATTAGCCTTTGCTGTTTGCTTCAGATAAGCACGAGTAAATTTTTTTTGGTGTTAGTTTTACCTGTAATCTGCCTCATTCACGAGTGCTCGCTGCAGCTTTACCCTGCGGGCATTACAACCACCACAGCTACTTACACTGGGCTTTTGAGTTCAGCTATCCATGTTGCTGCCTGCAGCAGAATACCTCAGAGGTTCCCCATCTGAATACAGTTGTTTTATTTTTTTTTTCCAGTTCTGTGCAAGCAATATTTGTGTAAGAAAAGTTGAGATTATTTTTTTTAATAAAAATTCATTTTCTGTATTACTTTAAAATATACCTTTATGAAGAACATTGCCAAAAGTATGTAATTTGTATTTTACCTATTATCTTTCTTAATCTGTTTCTCCTGGCACAACTTCGCAATTTTCTTTCTTACTGAACTGAATCTACATTATTTATCGTGACTCTTGTGAGATCTCGGGTCCGTATCTTTTGCCTTGATCAGCTGATACTTTTTTCAGTGCTGCAGAATATTTTTGTCACTGTTACATTCAATGAAATCATTTGACCTTTGCATAGTAGATGTTTGAATATTAAGGAGTCTGCTGGGAGACACACAATAAATGCTGGATTCGTTCCTTTATGATCTTTTAAATTGCATTTAACATACAAACTCAGAAATTCTAATTTCTTTAAAGGAAAATAGTCGTCGATGCTGGATATAAACCCTCCATTCAGCTGATAGTTCACTTCAGCTGTGTGATGGCTGCCAGTGGGAGGCTCCAAAACACTGATATTAACTAAAAACTTTTTATTTAAAGGGCCATTTTCAGTTTTGGAATATAAAAAAACATACTAATATATAACAATTCTGAAAAAAAAATTAATTCTTTCACAGATATACTTTTCTCCCGACTTAAACTCTTTGAACCATTTTCACACTAAATACTGGCAACTTAGAGGAGAACAGTGGCGATTTTATTAGTTTATTCTAATTAGAAAAAAAGTTATATATGTGAAAGACCTGTAGGCCATTGCTATATAGTGTGAATTGGCCACTTGTGGCAGAAATGTGAAAGACTGATGTTTCACAAGTATTAGTTTTAAGTCTGTTTTGTGTGTTGCACTGTAGTTAATTTTCCTAGGTATTACAAATCACCAGTGAAATCAGAAGTGAGCACGGTGGCTTCCTAGTTCACAGGGTGGTGTGTCATTACTCTGACACAACGTGGTTTGATTTTTAGTACATAATTTTTTTAGTTTGGACATAAATTTTGTGAGTAGGTCACGCAGGGAGTGAAAGAGGGCACGCTTGCTGCAGGGGGTTACACTACAAGCAGTTGGGAACGTCCTGGGTGCCGCTCAGAAGGCCCTAATGCAGCAGAGCTTTTTTTAAGCATGTGCTTAAGGCCACTTTGTGCTTAAAGGCTTTGATAGATAGGAATTGGGGTCTGGGCAGAGCAAAGAAAGGCTCATGCTGAAATTATTTCCTGAACAGAAAGCTGGCAATATTTGTTGACGATTTGTTTCTTCAGTGACCTACATTTTTTTTTCTTTTTTTTTTTTTTTTTAATCCAGTGTTACTCTATTTTATTTAGATGGTTATTTTTTCATAACTAGCTAGTCAAATCTGTTCAAATAACTGAAATGAACTTCATTAGCATAGCACTAATAATTCAGTACTTTTAACAGTAATGAAGAGTTATAAGGAAATAAATACAAGCAAATACATTTTCACTGCTTACTGTATGTCCCACTCTCCTGAGTGGTGAGGAGTGGGAGAGCATCTGTTCAGGGTTTAAATTTTCTAGTGGGACTGGCTGTTGGGTAGGAAAGGATTGAGAGATTCCTGTAACTTGCTTCTGAGTGTTGTTTCTTACTGGTTCTGGGGAGTTTTCTTTATTGCCTTTGACCAGCTTCACATGGGTCTGCCCATCTGGTCACCAGGGGTGACCCTCTTTGACCTTGAGAACACCACTGCTGTAACAGTTAATGTAATCAACGTTCAGAGAAAAATTTCTTTACAGTTTTGCTTCCTCCTGTGTATGTTAGATGCAGGCAGGAATGGACAGTATGAATTTGCATGTTGAAGCAGCAGTAGTGCCAGAGCAATCAAATGGTATCAGTGAGTAAAAAGCCTTAGAAGTTCAGGGTAGCAATAAAAGCATACTATACATAAAAGCTTTAAATAGTACTAATTAGGTCATCCTTTTTGTCTTAGTAGTTTGGGAAAAAATTGCTTGTTTTAAAGAGAGTGAGTGAACAGAAATGTTTACTTCGGTGGAAGAGAGAAATGCCCAGCCACAGATTAGTTTCTCGGTTAAAAATGATTGAATTGAAGGGTGACTGTACCGAATTCTAAAAGTAAATGCACTTCAACTGACATAGCTGTAGAAAGCCCTATTTTTGGGGAGACAATTTTGGTTTCTTAGCCTTTGATTTATATGCAAACTGTTCAGCACTGTGATTGGTTGGAATGTATTTGGTAAAATTTGGGACAGTCACTCATTTCAAATGTTACTTTTTCATAAAATATTGATCATGTCTTGAATAACGTTTGAGTTGCAGTAGATCTTTAATTTGCCACTCACATTTTGTGACATCCTAGATGTTCCCTTAGTTCCAAAACTGTTAAAGAAACGATA
>JAAGNO010029852.1:0-56565 GCA_033439905.1 Ceryle rudis
TGTGGCCGGAACGGGGCAGCCCCGGGCCCTCCTCACAGGGGCCTCCCCTGCTGCCAGCACACGGGCACCTGCACGCAGTCCACGGGAGAGGATGGTTTTGTTTGCATTTATAGCGTTGGGTTTTTTTCAGTAAAATGAGGTAAAGTTTTTGGATGCTATTAGAACGACAACCAAAAAGGAAAAAAAAAAAAAGGTCAAACTCCAGGTAGGATTTTGTCAGCTCTGTGGAGTACAGGAATCCATGAATTATTTATGTCTCACTTCCCAGTAGATTCCCAAAACATTGGTAGTATTTTTCTTGTTCATCTGTCTGTGATCGTCTAAGACTTTAATTTGATTCTCTCAGGAGCATGTATATGCTCTGACTTAACAGAATCTCACTTGTATTTTTGTGACACGGATAGGAAATATTTTTGCTGTTGTGGAAATTAGGTGCAGCCAGTTTATTTTTGTGTTGTAGTTACCCAGCTATGGTGTACTCTGTTAAGCTGCTTGATTTTTATTTTTCTTCTCATACTAATTTTCCTTTTGGTTTTAGTGTTAAGTTCTCAGGAGTGTGGGTTAAAAGGCTATCAGCCAGCTTATTTTATGAGGAAAAAATGAAAAGAATTGGAGTAGCTTTTTTAGAGAAGAAAAGCCAGAGCAGAAGGAAAGGTACAGTGGTCACCAGCATGTGGGATAGTGCTCTTTTTGAAGAGGACTGAGGGCATATTTAGGGACTTGTGCCTGTGATTGATAGTATAGGAAACACAAAGCACCAATGTATTAAACACTAAAGCAAGTTTTCTGCTGGTAAGGCTGGTGGAGCCCTGAACGGAGGGAGGTGGCCAAGGGAGGTCGCAGTGAGGGAAGCTGTGAAGGACTCGTTATGTGTATTAAATATCCAGCATGACTTAGGGAAAAAATCTGCCTTGTCTAGAGATTTGGTAGTAGTCTAGAGGCATGGAGGCACATTTCAGCCTTGTTTTCTGTAATCCTATAGTACTGGCAGTTCTAAGTCCCATTCAAACCTGAGAATGTGCAACCTCTTATACTGAAGACCTTGCTAAATTTGAAGTCCACCTCTGAGGAGACAGACTAGTGCTAACGTGGGCCTTTGCTGTGTTGGTGTTTGCTGTTGAAACAATACTGCTGATTCATATATGGTTTTTAAAATATAACTTACGTACAGTAGCTTTTCTGTTGCTTTTGAAAACTCATTCTGTGTTTCCATTCTATATGACATTTCTCATATGAATTTGTGTAATGAAAAATGTTGAAATACATAATGTTAACAGCTCAGCTGGGTAACATCGTCACGTATTCAATGATACTAATCTCACTAAGTGCAGTTGGCTGCTATATTTCACCCTCAAACAACAGTGGTAATAAACTAAACTAATGAAATAGATGTTAGAGATTATATTTTCTGTGCAGAGGAAATATTTTAATAGGTGCACAAAACATTACTTCTAATGTCAGAATCATTTCTTGTGATCTCTCTGTTTCTAGATGAAGAGGACACGCAGTGTGCCTTTTTTATCTCTATTTTTTCTCTTTTAAGACATCTTTTTTAAAAAAACCTTCTAATCCTGGAAGCATGCAGTGGTTGTAGAATATTAGCTACTGTTCCAACCGGATTTTGAGCTTATTTGAAGCAAGTACAGTTTATTGCAGCAATGGGTTGTTTAATCAGATTTTTGTTCCATGTAAACTGATACTTGCAAAATTGTATATTACTAAAGCAGTTTTTGAAGTGCTGTTTAGTGGAAACAAAGTGAAAACAAAAACCTACAGCCTAAAAGTTAAAATTTACTGAAGTAGAATACAGTCCTCAAGTTCAGAATAGCAGCAGGCAGCTGCTGCCTGCATCCCATGGAGGTAGTTGTTCTGAACACATCGAAACTGGTGTGATCAGAAGCATCTTTTCAGTCACTGTGGCTTCCCCGCAGACCATGTGGCCTTGCTGTCTCTCTCAAATACACTTCAAATATTTTGGAGTGTTTGTGCTAGGGCAAGCATTTTGTGTAGCAGATAATTTTTTTCCAGCAACTCGGGCAGGCTAATTTTCCCCCATCTTCCGGAAAAACTAGTGACAACAGAAAGCCACCATGACTCAGCGGGCCTCCTTTGGATTTACTCAGCGATTGTTACAGGTCAAAATCAGTCTTTGAGTCAGGAATTTCACTTAAATAGATATATTGCCAGTTAATGTAAACTTTAAATTAGTGATTTTGATATCGAGAAACATATAAGACAGCCAATTAAATGAAAACACCGATAAGACACCTTGACCCATCCTGGTGTCCCATCCTCTTGCGGCATGTTAGCTTAGGTGAGGTGATGGGTGATGCCCTCCAACACAGGTCAGCCCTACAGCAACACCACCTTCACAAATGCACTTTCCAAAACCCTGCCAGTTTTACCTGATAGAGAAAGGTGCAATACGGAAGGGTCTCTTTGGCTGCATTGAGAGGCCTTCCAGGTGGTGTTTGTGCCTTCCCAGTCACATGCAGTAACCACGTGCTGTGGTAGGGAGCTGGGGATGGAGGGAGCAGGTAAGTCCTCTTAATTTGTCAGGTGAAGAGGAGAATTTAAATGGATTTCAAATGACAATTACTTGTAGAGCTGGAAGCCAGGACCAAGGAGTTCTTTGACTCCTAGTCTGGTGTAGTTTGCTGGATTTTACCTCTTTGGGCTAGTGTTTATGGAACAGTGGATTCAGCAGAGTCTTCCTGCTGAGGGGCAGGCAGCACTGGAGGAGCATGAGGATGAGCTAAGCAGACAAAGGGCCTTTTTCCAGGAAGCTTCCTTGCAACTTCAGGGAATGTAGTCCTGCAGCAGGGGAGCTACTCTCAGTGTGTCTGAAACTATTTAACAGATGCCTCCTTGACAGCTCTGGTGTCCCAGTGGAGTCTTAGGAAGGCAATATTTTGCACCTCATGCTGTTATAGTTCTGCATGTCTCCACGGTGATCCACCCTGACTGGGAAGCATGGCTCTACCGCCCAGGGTGAGTGCAGGGGTGGTAGGATCATGTAATCTAATCTAATGTGAGATTTAGGAAGATTTCTCTTATGAGAAATAACTGGCTTTGTAATGAATAATCTGTATTTTCATAGTTTTGTTTTATGTATGTATGCCAGGGTCCCGAGCTTTCAGAAGCTTTTGGAAAAGGCTGCCTAGCTGGGCTGAATGAGTGTTCTTGGGCAGCGCTGTGAGTTCAGTGCCAAAGCGTTACAGAATGTAATCTCCCCTTCTTACAGAGCCCTGATTCCGTGGCAAACTCATGCGGGGATGCTTGCTCTGGATACTGAATTTCATATTTGCTTTTACCAGCTGCCCTTTTCAGCCTTCTTATTTCTTGCAGGAAGAGTTGTGTTTTATAAAAAAGTGGGCTTTGAAAAGCAGACCGGAGCCAAGGCAGGAGTTTTGCCATTGCTGGGAATGGCGAGTGCTGTGACCCCTCTAATGACATCCCTCTGAATATCCCCCACTGCTCTTTAGGAGGCCTGTCCAGCTGGCAGCCTGTGGGCCGGTTCTCTTCCACAGAATAATTCTGGCCAGCTCTCACATGAACGTGATCTTATCCTAAACTCGCCTGCACATAACCATGCAAGCTGACTCTCTGCCTCTTGACTTCTGCAATGTGGCACTACTTGCGTACAGAGACGTGCCTACAGCGACATTTAAGCAGAGAAGCTATGCTATAGCTTAGCCTTCAGAAAAATAAATCTTTCCGCAGTCACCACTACCATTTTGCTCTTTAAAAAAGAATACTAGAAATTCCTTCAACTACCAAAAATCTTTTTCTTCTTTAAGAGGTCTCAAAAATGACTTAACAACCGGTGTTGCTGTTTTTATCAAAAAAGCTCCGTACACAATATATGTTAATTTAATATATATTAAATAATCATGCACATCAGAAAGTCAACACTAAATGTTTTATATTTCTCTCGTGTCATTTGTTTGCAAAGCCTTTCATGATTCATTACTTTCATGATACTCTAATTTCATGTTGGATGCTGCTACTGTAATACTATACAAAAATCACAGCTGGAAATTATTTGAACCCTTTCCAAATATACTGTGGTGAATATTTGGAGTAAGATTGGGAGCTAATTTAATATTTTGGTTTAGAATCAATTTAGAACTTGTTTTAATTTTAAAGAAGAGATATATTCTATATTACAGAACAGAAGCATATTCTACAATTTTTTCCTTAAATTAGTATTATTATTCTTATATGCATATGATTTCTGATATGTATCAGGTTTCTAATAATAAAATCACTGTTTTGTTTGGCTTTTCTTCCATTAACTGCAGAAACTATGCCTGTTCCAGACCAGCCCTCGTCTTCTGACAAAACAAGTTCCCTTAGTCCTGTGTTGAACGCATCCAACGGTGATGGCTCTGAAACTGAGACAACCTCTGCCATTCTAGCTTCAGTTAAAGAACAGGTATGTGAGCACTGCTTCCACAGGCTAGAAAACAGTAATATGATTTAGTGGTTTTATTGGAAAGATTCCATAGGTGATAACTGAATGATTTGCCTCACAAATCATGCAAAGAATGTAAAATATTTCTTCCTGGTTTAGTGTACTTCCATGTGTTGTCATACAGTAAGTTTAATATAATTTAATTGAACTGTTCATTTTATTCTCCACTTTTGTTTTTTGCTGTGAATGGTGGTTTCCAGAGTTCTCTTCTTGTTAGCAGTCTGCATGTGGACTTACAGCATCTAGGCATGGCATGTAAGAAATCTAGTATAGACAAATTCATAGTTGTGGAGAAGATGTGTTATCCTAGACTTTGTTAGTTAAAAGGATTTTAATATTTAACATATGTGTGGTTTGAGATTTTTTGTGTAAAACTCGACGTGAGATTATTTTAGTGTAAAGGTGGGTAGGGACAGAGGCTTTCTGCCTTGGATGATTAAACCGAAAAGTTTTAGAAACTTTTGAAAGAAAAGTCTTTAGTGTGATTCTCTGCTCAATCCTAACATGACAGTTTTGGACATTTTAATGTAAATTTGTGGGGGCTGAGTGTCTGAGATTGTGATTAGTGCCTCTTTGTACATCAGGAGATGGTTAATACTCCGGTTAATGAAAACACCTGCTCTCTGTCGCTACCTCATTTGGCTCAACTGCAGCAACAGATATCCCAAAGAGAGACATTAAAAGATAGTTACTTTTAATGAGCTTTCTCCTTGCTGAAAGAGTCTAAATTGGTTCTCCAATTACAAAGCAGTGATCTTTCCCTGCACAAGAGATTCACAGCTCTTTTAGTGAAATTAATGCATGAGTTCAGCTTATGATATCTAACGCCATTGGAATAATAGCTGTTGAGTCATTGGACTTTTATAAAAATTGTGACCTTGATCTTGATTTTTTCTTTTTGATATGTACTAGTTCTCTCTTTTGGATGTTAAAGGTTAGTCATATTTTCTGGTTCTGAAAAGAGCAGTGCAAGAACAGAAGGTTGTAATGTGAAGTTTTGTCTTCAGGTTTATGGCACGTCCTTGTATTGGAGTTACTTGTGGTGTAGAGGTTTGTGTGCATATTCTCTTCCAGGACCAAGGCATTTCTGGGGCACATACCAGTGTTTCAGCCTGTGCCACTTTATTATTTCGAAGAAAAATATCAGTCTCAGCTTTTGACTCTCTTCTGTTGAAAAAATGTACAGGGAAGGTACATAGGTGAAGATATCTGCCTGTTAGAATGTGAAGCACAGTGCTGAGTAATGAGAAGTCCTTCTCTGTTTTGGGGTATTGTTAGCTTATACTCAGCTGTGTATTTTGCACCCACATAAATCAGTGAATTAAGTAGGAGAGGGAATCAGTGCTGAATCCACTAGGTGAAAAGGATTTTAAGTGGTAAAATATTAGCAAAGTTATTTCTGATTCCTGTGAACCACAGAAAAAAGGAGCCTGTAATAAAGGAGTTCTGTATTCCCTTATCACCAAGAACAGCCTAGCCAGCTAGCCTAAGCTACTGCTGACTAAATCTCTTGAATTGTTGTGGTACAGGGCATCAAAATATCACAGGTGTTTTGTTAAGTAGACCTATTTCTTGAAAAAGTCAGTCCTGTCTTGAAGCTGGAAGACTCAAAAGCTCAAAAATGAAACTTGAATGTGAATGCATTCCTCAGAGTACATGGTGACTCCAGTAAATTCAGCTTAATGGCACACATTTATGTTCAGCCACGCTCACAGCTGGGAAAGCCATGTAACTCAATATTCTTTTTGTTATTTTGTAGTATAGATTTGGAAAAAAACCAAACAAACAAACAGAGCCAAACAACAAACCAAAACAAAGGAAAAAAAAAAAAAACCCAAACCTGCTTCTGGGCTTTTCCTATTCCACACAATACTTTGTGTTTCGACAGACTTCCATTATTTTATATTCCGTTGGAACTGTTCTCATTAAGGCCACCATCTCATGCTTCAGGCACATGAAATGCATTACACTGATTCTGTATTAGGGGAATAAAGGAAGTTTCTAACTGACTTCAGATGGGTATCCCTCTGCTCGTTACAAGAAGGAATGAATTACTTTGCTGCCTGGTATATGAATTTGCTTTATGTGCCCTTTGACTGTAGCCAAAAATATACCTAGAGTTTTAGAAATACAAACACAGACAATTATTCCAAAGTACTGCTAATAAAAAAATGGATGTATGAGTTCCTAATTAAGGTATGTTTGGATGAATCAAGTGTTTTACATTTTCTTCATCTGTGCTGATGCTTAACTTTAAAAAAAAGTTTCCTTACGTTTTTAATTCTTTTCATACGCTTGTGGGAACTTCATGTGTTACTTCTCATGAACAGTATCTCTGAGTGACTGCAGCAGAGTAAACTGTAGGATTTATGGCACTGATGACTGAAATAGGTGTTTGCTTACTCTGAAGAGGTCAGGATACACAAAAGAAGGCACAGAGAAGTCATCATAGTAGCTACATTTATTTGCTCTACTTAAATTTCCTATGCAAAACATAAATCATTTCTTCAGAAAATCTGAAGCTTTGCTGTGCTTAGTTTGAAGACCACATTTTCCTGCACCGTTCTGTTTTGAGGAACAGCCTTGTTTGGTCTAAATCAGTCTGAATATATAGGCATGTACATCTAAAGGTGAGGATTTCTGTCAAAATAGAAATTGAAGCCTGTATTTTGTTGTTGAGGAGTTAGGTTAGTTTTAGGAAATTCAAATCCTGAACTCCTTGCTTTAATATATAAGCTGTTTCATTTGTGTTTTACCTCTGGACAAGTGCACTGAACCACTTCAGGGTTTCAGACTTCTGTGATGTAATTGAGAAGAAGTGATGGATAAAGAATATGAATCTATTTTTTTCCCCTTGCTGCTAACTTTGATGTCAGCAGGCACTTCTGGAGGAGAGGCCAGAATCATACCTTAAGAAATCATAAGATGCCTGTCAGTGAGCGTTGGCTGAGGTGTTTTCTAAGTGCTCTCTTGAAGAGGGAATGTTAATAACTTCTGTGCAAGTGAAAGCTATTGGGTTTTTTTTTTTTTTTTTGGTTGTTCTTTTGTTTTTTTCTTCTTTTTAGATAGAACCAAGTTCTTTAAAGAGAAATCGTCTAATAGTGCTAAACCACTAGACAAATAGTTTCAGTTTTCCATGCTCTATAAAATGCTGTTAAATATCTGTGTATGAAGGATTTTTTCTGTCTTATAATACACTGGCAAACATATTTGGCCCAATGCTGTATAGGCTTTAGAAAACCTAAGGCGATTTCTGTTTCTGCTATGTCATCTGTTTTTGTATCTGTAAATATGAGAAAGATTCTTCAACAAAGTCAGGATTTTATGATTTCTGAGAACATATGTGATAGATACAACTATTTCTTCTGCAAAAAGCAAATATGTTTCTGATTGGGAATTTCTACCTGTGCAAATGAGTTCTGATCCTATTCTGTGTTAAAAAATTCCTGGGAAGGAAGTTATTGATAATGCTGTTTTGAAGGTTTAAGTAAATGATGGAGAACCTTTTGAGTAAATTTGTAGTAAAGCTGATGCTTTTCCTGGAAATCTCCAGATGTGTGTGGTTTACCAGACTTTGGTTCTTGGTCTATAGAAGCTTCTCCCTTGGAAGCTGAGGAGGAATGTAGTGATAAATGACCTAGCAGAGGCTTGTTTTGGCAGATTTTTTTAAATAAAAACACTTGAAGAACATGAGATCAAATAATTTCCTAAGGATGAGATCCATCTTGAAGCACTGACAACTATATTAAACTCAGAAATAGGATCATACATTTATTTCAGTTTCTTTGTGACTCTGGTTTCTTTTACCATCTTATGTAGTGACCTATTTCAGAGAACAGCTCTTTTCCTTTCTGAAAACTGTTGCAAAGAACGAGTTATGTAAAGTTTATTATTTCTTTGGAACACTTTCTAAATCTACCTGTTTCGGATACTTGTTTCCAGATGCCTGACTTTATTACCCCTTCACTCCAAGAACAGCTTGGGCTCTAAGACTTTTGGAATATTTCTCACACTGTTTAAATAAATGTTTGATTAATACATTCTTCAAATCATAGTGCTGATTCCAGAGAAAATGGAAGTCTTTGGCTTTGAGATGGTCACTGTTAGTTCTTTTGGTTTGTTTGGGTTTTGCTTGTTCTATTTTGGGTTTTCTTTAGTTAAAACAAGAATGGGAGTGTCACCTTTGGGGTTAAAAACATCCTGGCTTAATTAAAATTATATTTTTTTCTAAAGTAACCTCTGTTACTTATAAATATTTATCCATTTTCCCATTAGAAAGCTACTTGTTTGTCAAGAAATAGGGGTTAAAACCAGACTAAAAAAAACAGATACAGTGTAATAATGACCAAGTGTTGTAATGCATGTCAGTATTGCATAAGGATAATATATGTGATTTAAGTGACCTTGCATATTAGGTGTTAGTATTCTTTGGAAACAGAGTTACGTATGCCATGCACATCTTCTATATTTATATGTAAGTAAAACTGCAGATAGAAATGCTGTAGAAGTTGAGAGATTTGCCAGATTGTTTTACCCATGTCTTTATATCACGCGATTGAAGTTTTAAAGCAAAATCACATAACTAGATGGATGTTTCTATTCAGACTGTTCTTTAAGCTTTTAAGGCCAGAAGGGACTTGTGAAAGTATCTGGACTGACCAGGAGGTCATGACATTTCATAGTCATTCAAGTATTGAGCCCCCAGTCTGATCACAGAATAACCTTTGTAGATGTTTTTCCTAATGCAGTGTGTGCCATATTGTAATACATGATATTCACCAAAATAAAATATCTCTCTTGCCTTCTAGGAACCAGTAAATACTGTGGTAACCTTAAGTATTCTGTAGCTTTTCTAAATAGGTTTAATTATGATATATTCATGTCTTTCTTCCTCACCAACATCAGTCTCTCTCTCTGCCTTTAAAAGTTTTAGCAACTCTATTTCAGACTCATGCTAATTATATTCAATCAATATATATTTCTTTCATCATGTCTCTAAGTAGCATATCAATATATTTACTTCCTAAGTGATACAACTCCCTTATTTCCAATGAGGTTCTAAAATATTCCAGAGAGATATTCCTTTTCCTTTTTGCCATCTTTTATTTTCATTACCATATTGATTTGAGATAAGAACTAGACTTGGCTGTATGCTATGTTTTGAGTAGCAGAAGTCTATATAGTACTGCTGAGTTGCTGGATGGACCAACAGATTATTGAAATACGACGCTCTGTGAGGTAGTGTTTCCCAGGTACATCCTCAAGTTGATGGGAATTGCTTTTGAGATGTATGATTACACTACTGGAAGTGGGGAGGTGAGTGGAGAAGTTTGAAGAGTGTCATCATAGTGGCTGGTGAAGAAGGAAATCATTTAATATACTTACTATACACCGTGCTCTATAGGAATCTCAAGTTCTTGATTTAATCTGGGACTGATTTCACATAGCTCTTTGGAGCAGCTGTGAGTGTACTCATGTTGTGCTTCTCAGGAAACAACAGTTTACAAGAGTGGACCTAGATAAATAATTCCCATTCAGAACCCCACACCTCGTAAGTCATGCCAAAGACACAGTAGCCATAGTAGGTGCAGTACGAAGCTAAAAAGGACATATTTTACAAAAGAGTGTGGTGATAATCCAAAATATGTATTTTTGGGATCGCTTGAAATAAGCCGGAGGGGAAAACCTTCTTGAAAATTTAGACTGATAGAAGAGTATTAAGAGAATATCCCAGCAAAACCATCTTGGAAGAGAGGGGAGAAAATGCCAGTTGTTAGAATAAAATGAGAGTCAATTCTGATACTATTTTGACTTAAAGTAACATTGAGAAATTAGTAGTTCAAGGCCAAGAATTTCAAAGAAGCTGGGTAGAATGCCCCTTAATGACAGCTCAGTCTAATGCTAATTTAAAGCACTGTTAGAGGCCACCACAAAGAAAGGCAAAATGTCCTTTCTTGTCATGCAGCCAGTATATGAACACCTGTTGCTGATCCACAGACACTTTCGCCTTAACTTATTTTTTCAGCCATTAGTGGAAGAATTTCAGATTTGGAATAAAGGTATCCTAATAAAGTAATAATATTGATCTCAATTTCAATAGAATTTAAATTTTAGTATATTGATTTCTAACTTTTTAACATAATACATTTGTAACTTTTTAATATCATTAATTATTTTTCCCTAGCATCATTTATTGTTGGGGTTTTTTTAAATATAAAAAATTTTCACAGATAAACTCAAGTTTTTTTGACCAGCATTCTCCTTCTCTTGAGAAGGAGATCTAATTGAACTTAAAATAGTTAGAGATGACTAGTGAAGCTGTGTTTTTTCCTGTACTGATGCAGCTCTCTCTGTTGTACTGACAAAGGCAGCTATGTGGGGAATGCTGCTGGGGAGCTGAGTGAGTTGAAAAAGGCAGCTTTTGGTGTTATGGAAGGTCAAGTGTGGTTTTCTTTTCTGGCAAAAGGCGGTTGGATCTGTTTACCTACCTGTGTTCAAGGACTGGGCTTTTTGGCACAGCTTCTGTAAAAATAGACTTCAAGCCATGAGTTTAGTCATCTTTTTTTTGGTAGCATTTGGAATAATTCAGAAAGTCATCAACATAGCACCCCTGTTTAAATGTAGAGGGAAGCAGAGGTTTTGGATGTGTCTAGGTCCCACTTTCTTGTATAAAAGGAAGTCACAATCATTTTTCTGTATACTTTGTCTTCCTGAGACTTAGCTATCCTATCTATTTTCAGTATTTTGCTCTTTCTGTACTTGGATTAAGCAACATCCACCAATAGTAATTTTAATTTGCATAGAAAATATATGAGGCTGCAAGGCCTGTGGCTTTCAAAACCAGCTCTTTTTCGGAGGAAAAAAAAAAAAAAAGTGTTGTTAAAAGATCAAATTGTGAACAGTTTAGTTAGCAATTGCTTTTATTTCTTCTGTCTTCTCTTCTCTGGAAATGACAAAAAAAAAAAACCCACTAAAAGCACTCTTCAGATTGCACAATGACTTTTCTCCTTTAACTTGTCTTGCCAGTATTTTTCACAGAGCTTGCTTTTACAATTGCCATTTTGACAGGAATTTTTAAAGATTTAATTTTTTTGTCATCGTTTTAGCAATTTTTCTTCCTTTTAAGTGATTTTGAAAACTTTAATACTTTTATTGTGTTTTCCTGTTGGTTTCTGTGTGTTTTCTCATACGATGCTGTTTTCTACTCCTGATGCATTTACTACAAAACGGAACTATATCTTTCTGTAGGTAATTTAAATATTTTGTATTCCTAGAAAAATACTACTTCATGAGTAGTTGAATGCTATGCATGATAAGCTTTGATAAAACATGTTACAATTCTGTTTATCCCCAAACAAGAAAACCAGAACCCAGCAAACGCTAAGCTAAACTCTACCGAGAGTCAAGGAACATTATTACATGAATACGTTATAACTTTGGCTGTGACATATGTAGTGATGATAACACTAAAACAGTTTAGAATCGCTCAATAAATTCATTTTAGCAATGTGTAGTACGCATGCCTTTTTTGTGTTCTCTGTGGTGAAAATGAAGGATTTGTCTCTGAGGTTTAGAATCATATAATGGTTTGGGTTGGAAAGCACCTTAAAAATCCTTCCAGTTTTTGGTAGAACCTCACTCACTTTTAGAGAGAGGCTTTGCACTTATAACCTTTACCATGTTCAACAGTGGAGACAGACTTTTTGCATGGGTTCCCTACTACTACTCTTTATAGATACTTTATTTTTCTATACAAATGGCAAATCCATGTCCTGAGGCTCAAATAATTTTTTGTCCTTTTTATTTTAAAAAATATTTAAGTGGAAGGATTTTTGGTGTTTTTTTCTTGGGTGTTTGTTTTGGTTTTGGTTGGTTGATTTTTCTTTTTTGGCTGCTTGGTTTGGTTGGTAAGTATTTGTTGATTTGACTTTTAATTTAAGGAGTAGATATGACGAGCTGATAGCATCTTAAATTTTGAAATATCTTTTCTAGGATGTTTCTTTTTTTGTTGTTCAGACCTCACAGTGCAATACTATTTGACCACGTTATTTTAGATAATTCCTCATGGGGAGGACTTAATATATAGCACAAATTTTAATTAATCTGCTGTTACTTGCAGTTACAGGGGATTTTGATTTAGCAGTGACAGAACAGTGTACTCAAATCACAACTTATTTAGAATATACAGTTATTGGAGTATAGCTGTTGCACTATAGAGGTGAAACAATATAAATGTAAATGGCATTATCTAGAACATGCTCTCCATCATGATGCTCAGCATGCCCCAGTCACCAGAAAGGAATGCATTTGTTGAAGTCATCTCCCACAGCTCTCTTCAGAGCTCTTTTGTTTTGTTTGTTGTTTTGTTTTGGGGTTTTTTTATGTTCAACTTAACCACATATACACTTCCTATACTGGTCTGGCTGAGTGGTTTATAGCAATAGTGTCTGCCAAATTGGAGGCCCATCTCTTTGCCTTTCATGCCTGTACTATGTTACTCTGCCTTCACTTCTGAAGACCGCTGCTATCATGACAGACCTGTATCTCATCATGTTGGTGGCATTAAATACTTCACTCTATACAGAATGTCTGCTTCATACTTTTATCTATATAAACTGTGGTTGTAACAAATTAGCCTTAGGCACCTGCTTGATTACAAAAATTACTATTACAGCTAAACTAGGTAAAATAAAGTTGCAGGCAGATCAAGAAAAGTTCAGACAGAGAAAGCCTGGCAAGACTCAGCCCGGAGGATATGCAAACTTTGTACAAAGCTGAGCCATTACTTGGTTCATTAAGTGCTCCATATAATTCATATAAAGCTGTCCAACAAGCTCCACAATGGGGAACTCAGTCCGTGCTCTATCACTCTCCAAGTCCAGTTGAGTGAGCTGTCCTACACGCCTGGAGCCCAAGGCTAGCAACCCATGGGGGTTGAGGATCTTGCAGGAGGTGTGTCCAAGCTCAGCCCCCTTGCCTGGAGTCTTGCCTGTTGTTGCATTAAGACTTCATCAGTCACTAGTTCTAAGTGGAATTACAGCAGACAAAGTCACTCTCAGAGGAAATGTCTGGGCTCTGCAGAAAAACACAAAACAATAAGCTAAATACCTATTACAGTTATGCGACTAAAAAAATACTCTTGATAAGAGTCACAGGATCATGATTATAACCATAGAATGGCTAGGGTTGGAGGGGATCTTTAAAGGTCATGTAGTCCAACTTTCCTGAAGTGAGCAGGGACATCTTTAACTAGATCAGGTTGCTCAGAGCCCCCTCCAGCATGACCTTGTGTGTTTCCAGTGATGGGGTGTCCACCACCTTTCAGGGCAACCACGCTCTTTTACTTTAAAACCATTACCCCTTGAAAGGCACTTCAGATTAAGCAAATCCAATGCATATAGAAGTCGTGTTATTTTAACTAGAAGTGCTTCTAAAACCAGTTTTGTTTTGCTCTAAGTCTGCCTTCCTTTCATGCAGGGACAGGCAGTTATGAAAATAGTTGAAATGCTTTGCTGATATACTCAGTTTGTGTAAAACAAAAGCACTCTTGGGTTTCCTTTGGTATTGAGATGCTTTTTCAACAGTTGCAATTCTCCTCTGAGCCTTCAGGTCACGGAGCCTCTATCTCTTCAGAGCATTCCTTCATTGTGGGGGTGGGTGAGCGAGCAGTGGGGCGTGCAGCTGTCTTTGATCAGTCATAGCCCTTTGTCCCCTTACTTTACATAATGTGTTAGGAAATCTTGTTTTCTTATGTGCAGAAATTCACCTTTGGGGTAATAATAACTCGTGCTTTTGTACTACTAATAATAACAGCTTTTGTAAGTGAAGAACCATCACTGGTTATCTACTTGACAGCATACAAAAGTAGTATTTCTATCAGTATTCCCTCAGTTTCTTTGGGCTGGATTGTCATATAGAAAATAACTTCTTGCAGACTCTTTCCTTAGTGTTTCAAAATGCAAGACCAACTTCTGAAAAGTCATCTCCGTTTCTTTAGCCACCACATTTGTTTTTACTTGAGTATTTATATTTTTCTGTGCATTTTTCAGACAGTCCCATCTCTTAGGCATAAAGGGTATCTCTGTGTGTTGAGCATTCTAATATAATGATCTGATGAATCTGGAGTGACATTTTGTTGATTAGTGTGGTGTTCTATCGTTCTAACCTACAATTCATGTTGTGGCGTAATCCCATGGTCACGATTATCCACCTACCCCCATAGTAACACAGTGCAATTATATGCCTTAAATCAAGTCTTTTGTATATAGAGGCTAGCAGCCTCTTCACAAAGAAAGTCTTCTAGATTATGCTCACATTGCTTATTATTTTTCAACAAAAAGTTTTCAGTACAAAATAAAGGAAAAAAAAAAGGCAGAATATAAAAAATTAAATTACTTCATCTGTTCACTTTTATGTATTTCAGTCTTCAGAGTCTTGCTGTACATAGGTATATTTAAGAATTGTATTTCATGCTGTCTTTAAACTGGCAAGTGGTTTTTTTTCCACCTCCTGTGTGATTCCAACATAGCAACACACGTTGGTAAAATCCTGTTTATATTTTTAATGTATAGTTATTTACTGAAGTACATCCGTGCTTCAGGTGTTAGAACTGGTACCTCTGGAAGCTACTTTGTCAAAGTAGTTGAGGCTTTTTTGTTCTTTTTCTTTTAATACTATCTTTCCTGCATGTAGTTACACCTGTCCTTGTTAGCATCTTTGTCAATCCAGGTCTTTATTTGAGGCTTTTGTTGACAGAGCACTTGAGAGTAAGTGCATCTGATACTATAAATAGGCTTCATTCTTCATAGTAAGTCAGTAGATTCAGTTGAAAATTCTGGTTTGTACTAGTTTTGATGAGATGGAAGATTTACTGCATTCTTCTGTTAACCAGTAGCATAATAATTTTTAATGAATATCTTCAAAACATTGACATTCCAGAATTGAATAATTTGGAATTAACACAGGATTACTAATTTTGTTTGGAGGGGGAAAGTGGACCTTGCTTTTAATTTTTTTTTTTTTTTAATTTTTTATTCTATTTGTATTTCACAAAGCAGTGCTTGCACATGAAAACCTGTTCCAATACCTGTTCCAATACAGTGTATGCTGTTCTGGTTGTACAGGTCACAGAAAATACTCACAGAAAATACAGTTCCTCTTACTATATGTTTTCAGTAACCTGTGCTGTGAAAATAGATGATTCTTTAGATTAGGTTTTTGTTTGTTAGTTTAGCACAAGTTGTGGCAGGAACCAACCCAACAGTGTACATTCTTTCCACTGTCCTGGTTTGAGTGAGAACAGAACTAATTCTGTTCAGTGATGTTACTTCTCAGCTCAGTTCTTCTAACTCACTGCACTGTCTGAAGTTAGCAGCCTGTTTCCCAGGCAGTGTCTGCTGCTGGCTGTGATCACACCCCATGTTTAGAGTTACTACCAAGGATTGGTGTGCAGGCCACTGCTGGATCTTGTGTAGCACATTGCCGGGTAGAGGAAAGTGAAAGGCCTCACCTGCAGGGAGGAGTGGACAGGGCAGGTGACCCCAAACTGACCAACGAGGTATTCCAGCCCATATATGCCATATTAGGTATAAAGCTGAGGGATCTGGAGGGTCTATAGTTTAGGTTTTGCTTGTTGGCTGGCTTGCTAGTTTTGTTTGCTTGCTTGCTTACTCGCTTGCTCTCTCTCTGAGGGCTGCTGGTGTCTTCTCCCCTCTTTGACCGCTTTGCCAGCTTTACTTGGCTTGGCTCAGGTCCTCTTTCAGTTCTTTCCTCGGAGCATCCAAGGAGGACTCTGTCCATTCTGCCTTTGATCCCAGTCAGTGTGTTCCTGAATCTGGTACCCAAATCCAGCTCCTGAACACAGCTCCCCTCTGCTGCAGGGCCCAGTCTGGGACTCCCCCAGTGCCTGCTCCACAGTATCAGTGGTGACAGTGATGTAATTACCACCAGGGGGTTGGGTTCGATACTGCTTCTGTTATATACTTGTACATATTCTATTATTATTATTATTATTATTCTCATTAAAGCTGTTCTAGTTTCCTTTTCTAATCTCTAAGTCTCTTTCCCTTATTCCCTTCCTCTTCCCGTTTGGGGAGGGAGGGGAGTTAACAGAGAGCATCTGCTATAGGTCTAAGGGGCCGCCCTGACCCTAAACCGTGACAGCCACAATGTAAGGCAGCCTTCTGGTACAGCATCAGGATGGTGTTCTACTGGGTAATGATTTTATAACCAAACAACAAAAAAAAAAACCAAACAAACAAATCAAAACCTCAAAAAAACCCCAACCAAATGAGAAAGTACTTTCTGCACAAGTGGTCTGTTGGAGATAGGCAGCTATATTCCCTTATTTGGTTTGAGAAATGGTCCAGTACTTAAAAACTTCCTAGACTGTTTCTCTGTGTGAGCAGGTGAGAGGGAGAGCATTGCCACTCTCAGGTAGTTTTAGTGCACCTTGGTTTGCCAAGACCACACATACTCGTGTTTCTTTCATGCTTTAGGAATAAAACGATTGAATGAAATCTCTCTGGTCATCATCAGTTTAGTCTGAACAGAAACCAGTGTTCTGCTTTTCATTTTTGATGAGATTCTTGTGAAGCTTATTCTTCTCAGTTTTCCCCACCACATACAGTTTAGCTTTTGATTTTCTTTTGTTGACAACTCTATCTACTTCCTCCCAGTTTATCTGTGGCTATGCAAAGAGTTACTCTGTGGTTTCTTACTGTATATCTGAATGCTATATAATATCCCTTGATGATTTTTTTGTTGCCCTTTATTTAACAAGGTAGGCCATCAGCTTGTAGTTATAATACAAAATTTATAGGCATAATTGATATCCTTTACTCATATCTGTTATGAGGCCAACTTTTAAAGGGAAAAAATACACAAGCTTTTCTGGGTATCTGACTTATGCACCTTAATTCTTGCCCTTCTAAGTTTTTCACCATTAGTTGTTCTGATAGCTTATGCTGCTTCTCATTACAAGCCTCCCCTGATGTAAAGATGTCCTATGATAATAGTTGTTAATGTTTTTCTGGTTCATTTGCTAGAATATTTTAAAAAAATAAATATTGTTCTTCCATGAATCTTACGTTGTTAACATACATGGGCATTATTGCTGTACCTGCACTGTTTGCAGAGTTCACGCGTGTATGAATACAGTCATTGGCTCCTTTTAATCTAGCAGTGCACCTGTATGCATACAGAGGTCTTTTAATAAAAGCTTATTAATTTCCATATCTTCTGTTCAGTATTTTAGGTATGTGTGAAGATTTTTATTTTGTCAAATTTAAGTTTGAATGTTTTTTTCAGTTGTCTTTTTTGATCCCTGATCTGCATTAATATCAGCATTACTTAAAAAGGGAAAAATAGACATAGAACTTCTTCCTCTTGTCAGTGATTGTGGTAAGTGAGGGATGAATGGACTGACTTTAGAAAAATGTGAATCTTGAGGTTAATATTGTAAAGGATTGTATTAACATTGACAAAGATGCACAAATTACTTCCATTTAAAAGCCAATTACATCCTGGGCTGTGTCAAAAAAAGCTGGGTCAGCAGGTCAAGGGTGGTGATTCTGCCCCCCCAGCTCTTGTGAAACCCCACCTGGAGTACAGTGTCCAGCTCTAGGTCCCTACCAGAAAAAGGAATGGACTTATTGGAGCAATTCCAGAGGAGAGCCCTCAAGATGCTTAGGGAGGTATCTGGAGCACCTCCCCTGTGAAGACAGACTGAGACAGTTGGTGTTGTTCAGCTTTCAGAAGGGAAGTCTCTGAGGAGACCTTATTGCAATGTTCCAGTACTTAAAGGGGGCTTATAGGAAAGGAGGAGAAGGCCTCTTTACAAGGGCATGTAGTGGTATTACAAGGTATAATGGCTTTAAACTGACATGGGGTAGATTGAGATGAAGTGAAATGAAGAAATTGTTTACTGTGAAGGTGGTGAGTCACTGGAGCAGGTTGCCCGGAGAAGCTGTGGATGAGCCCTCCTTGGTAGTGTTCAAAGGCAGGTTGGATGGGGCTTTGAGAAACCTGATCTAGTGGAAGTTGTCCCTGCCTGTGGCAAGGAGATTGGAACAAGATGATCTTTAAGGTCTGTTCCAACCCAAACCATTCTATGAAATTAAAATAATTCTGATTTTAATTTGAATATTCTTGACATATTCCTTCCTAGTTGAGTGTGTTTATTCTTATTTGGTTTTTATTTTCAATATGTGAAGATGTAAAGAGTCTATGTAAAGAGTCATCAAATTATGGAATAAATATGTCCTTGCAGTTATGGGCCAGTAGTGTCTTTTTTTCCCTGAAGTTCTAGATTAATTGGCTTAGATAATATATTACCATGCAAATTTCAAAATGTTTCTATTCATTACTGAAAAGTATAGTAAAAAACCCTACCTTCAATGCCATTCAGTTTAGTAAGTGAATTAAAAAGATCATCATCAGCTGTATGTTTTCTTTCATTTTCTTTTTTAATGGCATATTAGTTAGTTTATATATATTTATATTTAATATTTTCTATTGAAATCAGGAAGGCCAAAGTCTATTTGGAGCTTGAACTTTGGGGCAATAAAGTAATAAGAAAGGATTGTTTGAGTATTTCCCTGATGGAACTCAGAAATGTGTGGCCATGGATGAACTCTGTAGGCAATCTAATGGTGGACAGCTCAGAAAAGGCAGAAATTTTCCATATTTTTTTAATTGTTTCCAGACAAGGGACAGTAACATGGAGGAGCCACAGGTTAAGGACTGTTCAGAGAAAGCGGATGTATACAGCTTCTTGGGGCTTTATGCCAAGATTGATGAGCTCAATGAGGTGAAAGGATTGCGAGGCAGCTGTCATCCAAGAAAATAACATGGTAATAATCTTAATGAGGAAGAGCTAGAAGTAGAACCCTTTACTTTATGAACGATAAGGAGAACAGTCCAGGGATCTACAGGCCGTGTCAGGTCAGTGTCAGTCCCCAGAGAGATCATAGAACATGTTATCTTGCCACTTGCTTCTAGGCATGTGAAGGGCAAGAGGGTAAATAGGAAGAGTCAACACCAATCTCTGAAGTGCAGTTAGTGTTTTGCTAATATGATTGCCTTCTAGGGTGAGATATCTGACAGTGTAAATGAGGTGAGCACATGTGATACAGGATAACTGTAACTTTATTAAGACTTCTGATACCTTCTCCCACACTGTTGTCAACAGTCAGCTGAGGAAGAATGGGTTGGGTGTTGAGTGGGCTGAAAATTGTCTGTATTACTGTACTGAAAAGGTAGGAATCCATAGCTTGACCAGTTAGCAGACAATAAGATGTGGAATACCTCAGGAGTTATTTCTGGTATGTATGCTATCCAATTCTTCAGTGGTTTAGAGGACACAATTGACAGAATGCACCCTCACCAAATTTGTGAATGATACTTAATTAGGGTGATGCTTGGAATACTGAAGTAGAGCTTCAATCTTAAAGCATGTAGAGATCTTGAACAAACCGAGGACTGAGCTAACAGGAAACACATGTATTTGAAAAAGAGCAGACTGAAATTCTGCATCTGAGATGGAATCACACCATGTATGAGTCCAGGCCAGGAAGCACCTGTCTGAGTCACTGCCCTGCTGAAAAGGACCACATTCAGCTTGACATTAAGGATGTCAAGGTGAATATGAGCGAGGGTGTGCTTTCACTGCAGACAAAACTTAACTGTACTGGTCGACATTAGAAGGAAGGAGAAACATGAGTAGCAGACTGAAGGAAGCTGTTGCCACCCCTACATGGAGCTGGTGGAGCTGCTTTATAGACAACTATGTGTCATTTTGATAATCCCCAATACAAAGGCAATGTTGAGAAACTGGAGGTAGTCCAGTGGGGGGATATGAAACTGGTCAGAGGCTAAGACTGGATGATGTGATGGGAGAGATTAGAGATTTCTAGTGAGATGCATATGGTGAAGAGAAGGGTAAGGTAAGGGAGGTGATCTTTGGTTAGCCCATTTCAAGGGGAGTGACAAAGATGATGACACCAAACCTTTCTCAGTAGTGGCATACAGTTTAGCAAGGAGCATCAGCCTTAAATCGCAGCTTAGAGAGTTCAAACTGGGACAGGTTAACTTCTTTATGCATAATGCAGCAATGGAAGAGGTGACCAGAAAGACTGTGGATTTGATCTCTTCCAGTCAACTACACAAATTCTAATCTGGTGTTAGAAATTACCATATTTTTAGTGGGAAGTGAGACTAGGTGACTTCCAGCCAAAATTTCTATGGTTCTGTGATGATTCTATAGCAATTCATTGAGTAATAGAATCATAGAATGGTTTGGGTTGGAAGGGACCTTAAAGATCATCTTGTTCCAACCCCCCTGCCATGGCAGGGTCACTTTCCATTAGATCAGGTTGTTGAAAGCCCCATCCAACTTCATCTTAAACACTGCCAAGCAGGGAGAACCCACAACTTCTCTGGACAACCTGCTCCAGTGCCTTCATAGGGAAAGCACTCCAGCCCCCTGATCATCTTAACGGCCTTCTTCTGGAATTGCTCCAATAGGTCCATGTCCTTCTTCCATTGTGGCTCCAGAGCTAGACACAATACTCCAGGTGGGATCTCAGGAGACATTAGGGGTGGAATCACCTCTCTTGACCTGCTGGCCATGCTTCTTTTGATGCAGCCCAGGATATGGCTGGCCTTCTGGGCTATGAGTGCCCAGTGATGACTCATGTCCAGCTTTTCATCCGCCAGTACCCCCAAGTCCTTCTCTGTAGGGCTGCTCTCAATCCCTTCATCCTCTGGCCTCTATTGATACCAGTGGTTGCCCTAACACAGGTGTAGGAACTTGCATCTGGCCCTGTTAAACCTCATGAGGTTTGCACAGACCCACCTCTCAAGACTATCAAGGTTCCTTGGGATGGCATTCCTTCCCTCCAGCATGTCAACCGCACCACACAGTTTTTAGCAAACTTGCATGGGTCCGCTGTTGTTGACAAAGGTGTTAAACAGTGACAGTCCCAATACTGATACCTGAGGAACACCAGTCTGGTCACTGGTCTCCACTTGGACATTGAGCTGTTGACTGAAACTCCTGGGCTGTGACCACCCAGCCAATTACTTATCCACCAAGTGGACCATCTGTCAAATCCATCTTTCTCCAACTCAAAGACAAAGATGTTGTGAGGGATGGTGTCAAACGCTTTGCACAAGTCCAGGTAGATGACATCAGCTGTTCTTCTCTTATCCACCAATACTGTAATTGTGTCCTAGAATGCCAGCAAATTTGTCAGGCGCAGTTTGCCCTTGGTGAAGACATGTTGAATGTCACCAGCCAGCTCCTCATTTTCCATGCACCTTATGAGAGACTTCATGAGGATCTGCTCCATGATCTTGTCAGGCACAGAAGTGAGACTGACTGGCCTGTAGTTTCCAGGATCTTCCTTTTTTCCCTTTTTGAAAATGGGGGTGATGTTTCCCCTTTTCCAGTCAGTGGGAACTTCACCAGACTGCCACAACTTCTCAAATATGATGGATTGTGGTTTCATCCATCACTTCCCTAAGGCCCTGCGGCTGCATCCCATCAGGTCCCAGGGACTTGCACACATTCAGGTTCCTCTGGTGGTCTCGAACCTGATCTTCTTTGTAGTGAGTGGTTCTTCATTCTGCTGGTCCCTGCCTTTTCCTCTGTGACTTGGGTGGTGTGGCTGGAGCACTGGCTGGTCAAGACTGAGGCAAAAAAGTCATGAGTTCTTCTTTTTGTCAAACTTTATAGGATCAATCTATTCTCTTTAAATTCCTTAGTGTCGTATTTTTAGTAAAAAATAGGAAAAATTGCCTAAATTTCAGACAGGTTGCACGTATACATACATGAAGAGAGCCAGTGTAGGTCCCTTAAGGGAGGTAGGGTGCTTGCTTTTTTTTTTGGTTGCTTGTATCAGATTGAATTCCCGGAGAACAGTTAAGTAGGTACAAAAATTATGTTACTCACTTTAACATGGTGAAGATTCCTATCTCATGAGGGCTGAACCTTCCCTTCAGAGGATTCAGTTCTTTGCTTCTGACCATGTGATGTGGACCTCAGGTTGCATAAAGTAAGGTCAGACAGGTCAATTATGCCTTCAGCAGGAAAATTAATCACCTCATAGTCTGTGGATAGCACATAAATAAATAGACTGGAAATTGAGACAAGATAATCCCAATAAAAGAAAGAAAGAGACTCTTCATGCTGCTGCAAAAAGTTGGCTGTCTTTGACTGATTGATCTCAGTGGCATGGAGAACAGTCAACGCTTTTTGAATGCACGATCATGTCTGCAGGAGACTATTCTCTGGGTTAATCCACAGATTCAGAAAGGTATTTCCCAGTGTTTGTTCAGCTCTCTCTAGAACTAAGGGAGAAATACAATGTTAAGAGTTGAAATAATGGATTTTAGGGTATAGTACGTTGATTGTTATCTCTCTAATACTGAAGTGGTTGCCATGAAAATAAATGGTTGTTCACTTCAGACACAGTTCTTTTAGGGGTTGTTTAGAGGAAATGGCAGTATCAAAATGTCAGGTAAGGATTTCATGCAACACAAATGGGATTGTGGCCTGTTGCTGTCTGTGTTATTTCACTACTTGTACAGTATCCATATAGCAATATGTGTTCCCTCCCTCCTTCCTTCAGGTGAAATCCTTTGAAATGCTCTGTGCTTTAAGGAAAATCCATGCTTGACCTGCTTTCAGGGGGCATCTTCTAGTTTACTGAGATGTTATTCAATATACAGTTCTAGTTTACTGAGATGTTATTCAATATACAGTTCTAGCTTATGTGCTATTTTTTAATGGATATTTTCTTTTAATTCTGTGCTGTGCCCTATTGATTCCAAAGTATTTGAGGAGTGCCCAGAAGGGGGATGTAATAATAATTATGAAGTTTACTGCAAAACCTGCGGCAGCTTATATTTTTTGATGTACTCTGTACCAGTGTTTTCTACAGCAGTCTGTTTACACTTAAAGTTTGCTCTCTCCAGTTCCTTCTGTTGTGTCACTGTCAGTAAAACTGAAGTATATTCTGGACTATCATATGCTTGTAAAGCCTTATTGTCTTCAGTGACTTTATGCAATTTTTTCACTAGGTTGTGCCATTCTGAACATATTTTAAAATAGTTGAATAAAGCCTTGGAGCTTGTTAAAGGAAGGATTTTGTATAAGGGTTAGGTTTTTAAAGCTTGTTAGTTATGATATATTAGTTATTGCTGAGCTTTTTAATTTTAGCCCTAGTGAAGTCATAGTTCTGCAGCACAAGAATTGCAACCCAGTTACCATGTCTGTGTCTTAATTTTGATGAAGCGAGATTTATTTCATTGTATAAGGAACACGTGTATTGTATAAAAAGCTCACTTTTCTGGAGTAACATAGATAATACAGGTGTAGCTGTCTCTCCGTGGCTTGGTAGCCAGTCAGTGTCTGGGAAGCCTAATGCTGAGCTTGTGCTAATGTGCTGAGTAAGACCTGAGCTGGTTTCATGTGATCAGATGAATTCACCATGATTTTGAGCACTTGCAGTTTGAAATAAGAAAAGAGAAGAGAAAGGAGAAAAGAGAAAATTATTTGCTTCTAGATCTCAGCAGATGTTGAATGGCTCACAGAAGCTTGGTGCTCTACCTGAATGAATAAAATCCAGTCAGTCTGAACTGTGACTCTTGACCTCTCACCTTTCCACAGTTTCTTAGGTGCATCTTGTTATATTTCTATCTCCTGGGGTTCAATTCCCTAAAACCTACTGTTTCTCCATACTCCAAAGTTGCTATGGTGCCTTTGCTGGACCAAGCAATATTCAGCCTTCTGAGCTGTGAAAGGTACTAAAGGTTTCCAGCTATGGGGGTGTTAGAAAACAAAATGGGACAAAAAGAAATTATACGAAAAGAGGTCATAAAGCCTGTGTAGTTGTCTGGTTATGACAAATATGAAATTATCTTACCTCTTGGGCAGGAAAGAGTTATTCAGTTCTTTGAGCTCCCTGTCATAGCCTTGCTAGACTTGTGTACCTGGGAAATCCTTTCTCATGACAGAGAGACAAAGGTAGCTGTTGAGTAAGTAGCTGTATTTATTGGAATAGCTAGAAGTTAAAATTTTCAAGCTCTTTCTGTGTTAGATATAATTAGGAAAGGGATCTAATCCTGCAGATTATTCAGCATGATTTACTATACTCACCTGAATATCGTATTACAACTAATGAAGTTATTCGTACACATTATTTACAGGTCAGGGGCTTAGAGATTTGAGTTGAATCCTGATTGTAATTCTGAAGAGTCAGCTTTGAAGACTAGGATTCAAAATTAATTACAAAAAATTGAATCCTTATGTGAAAGTATAAAAGCAAATTTAAGATAAGAAATTCAAAAATTATCCTATTACTTTTTATCTCGTCTTTCTTTTTTATTCTACTACCAGAACTTACTTTTGTGTATGAAAAAGTAGGTCATTGTATTTACATAATTTTAAATACAGCAAATAGCCTGCTTGTAAATATTTTATAGTGATAACTGATGTTATATATCTTTAAGTATAAAGTATGTTGTTTGGCTTTCAGAGAGGTTTTGTCTGGTTTTTCACATATTTCATACTTAAGATGGATTTGGGGGTTAAGACACCCTGCAAGCTTAACAGATACGGGTACCTTGAACTATTCTTATTCTTCACATATTTTAAAAGACTAAAAAGCCAATAGAATGTGAAAAGGCTGGTCTGCTGCTGAAAAAAAAAGAACCCAAACAAAGAAGAAGTTGAATTAATGCCTCAACTTGTCTTTCAAGGTAACATCTTGCTCCTGACTAGTAAACGTTTCCTAAAAAGAAAATACTTTAGTGGAATATTTTAAAATGAGTCTAATGATGAATACAGCTAAGATTATAATCTTATCTAATCAGTTTGTGTAAGCAGTTCTAGACCACTCACACAAGCCAATTCCAATATGATAAGCAAGTGTAATGTTATGAATATAAGAGATCATAAATATTACCGACCTATTGATATATAAGAAGTTACAAGTTTTTATTTAACATGAAAATGAAATTGTTTTCTCATTAAATGCTTTTCAAAATTTGATGCACTTAGTAAAAAGTGCAAAGTGATTTTGTCCCTGGTCGTGTAGTGCTGTTGTAGAAGAGAGAGCAAAATCCCTTTTGTTCTCATGCATCTTCTTTCTGATTTTTCTCTGGGTTCTGAATGTTTGCATTTTGTTTTCACTTGCTGCTTTACAAGCTTATTGAATTTTATTAGATGTTAGTGCAAACCAAATGAAGTAAAAGGGGTTGTACAGCTGCAGTAATATGTGTCTGAACTGCATCATCATCCTCACTGGAAAGCGTATGCAAACAAGAAAAAATGGGGTTGTTTATAGATGTCTGTTTATAGATGTCTGTTTTTTTCACAGACACTGGCATTCCTTGTCCTCCAAAGTCAATGAGAAGTGTAGGATCCCATTGTCTTTTAAAAATTGCACCACTATTCGGAAAGCTTTATTGATATTTAAGTTATCTCATTGTAACAGAAGTGTATCTAAATGTGCTTTAGTTGAGCTTGTGTAATTGTGGCAGAACTAGCTGTGGCTGAAAAATGATATTGGCTATCACAATAAAACCATTTGGTTTTGTGTAGATAGAAATATATAATTTGAGCTTTCAGAACGAGCCGTTTTTCACTCTGCAGCTAAGTAATTCCACAGTGTTACAGCAGACATAAAGACTGGAGTGGAGGGACATCTCTCCAGCAGGGTTTTACCTGTTCAGCTGCTGCTTGTAATTTGTATTTAGTGCAGGCAGCTACTAACATTTTCTTTTAGAAAAATAAGCCTATCCATCTGAGATTCTTTTGTGTATTTGTTTAGTAAATATTTTTTCTAGGGTTCCTGCATCATAGGTTCACCAAAACTATGTTTAAAGCTTGAAAAGCTGATACTCCCTGAGATTTTTAGCAGTGGTGCAGGTTGACTTAAGCAGCACCGATCAAGGTAGTGTTGTAAGCAGGTGGCAGTGGTACGTCTTCCGAGAATGGAACTACTTATAAGAGCTCAAAAGACAATGTATGCTTTCGCATGTGCAGCACATCTGTGCTGACTTGTGTACCAGCCTTGCTGGTCACAAAATGACAGTGTAGGTTGGGCTTTACAAATAGCTGACAGAGACGTGAAATGGCAAGTGTATTAATGGAAGTCATGGGCCTGTGTCTCTGCTATTAAGTACAGTTACCTTCAGCTTACATAGCCAGGAAGGACTGTATAGTCTATGTAGGCACAAAAGGATATGAGATACTTTCAGTGCAGAGCCATCGTAGGCTGATGGTACCAAAGGACTATTTAGCAGTAGAGCGGTTGAAGTGATGTGGTATTCAGAACCATAACTCACATCTTGCCGTCATTCCAAAAAAGTTTTAAAGTTTTGTAAACAGTTTGTGCCTGTCAGAATGACATTGTGATAAAATTCATACTTTCAGCACTTCCTGTAGTGTTGTGTCACAACAATATTCAGTCTTAAAAGTATTTCAATTGTATTTGTAAATTTGAGAATTTTCTTTCTTAGCTATGGATTTTCTTGTACAACAAAATTATAGCCATTCAAACCACTCTTGTTGGGCTATGACAGCCTAATGCACCTTTAAGGACATTAAACCAATACATTAATAATGCCCTGGTTGTAATTTTTTTAGTCGGCCTCTTTTCCAGTCGTAGGTTCATTAAGACCAATGTACTTGTTTGAATCTAATAAAACTAAAAATCAGGAAACATGGGCATATTCATGAAGTTATTATGTGAACTATGGTAACGGTACCAGGAACAGGCAATTAGCAAGCAGAAGAATTGAGTTAAATCCCAGTGGCTTCATTCTTTCAAGACCATTTCTATAGATTTTGGACAAAGCAGAACTATAATACAGTTTTTGAACATATATTTTTGCATTTTTGCTTTAGACTCTCCAGAGCACTACTAAGGATCAAATCTGACATGATCATTTATGAAAATATTTATAAACACAAGAATTTATAACAGTTTATTATTTGATTTTTGGCCTTTAATTCCCAATGTAATGAAATGAATATTTTGTTTCTTTAGTACTTTCAAATAAACTAATAACAACTTAAGCAGCTGTTTATTACTTTCCCTTCTTGCTTCTGTTAATGGCAGTTTTTGAAACTAAAGAGGACTGAAGGACCAGTATCTGCCATCCAAATCTTTTCAGTGCTCTGTTGCAGGTTGTTTTGGTTTCCTATGTATTTATACTTCATCTGCCCAGTATCAGTTTCAAAGAAACAAGCAAACATAGTAATAAACACAAGAGGCATTTTGATATAACATCTGAATATTTTATCTTTGCTTTTAGTCAAACAAGAGAATTCAAATTATATATTCCCAATTTGATCATAATTTTTTAATGTTCTTTCCTGATATGCCTGTGTACCCTTCAAGTAAACCTGTCAACAGTTTTTAAAACTGCTTTCCTTCTACCTGTCAAATTTTAATAGGGTGAATGCTTTCAGTTGCTAAAATCAATCCTTGTTTGTTTGCTTTGTTAGAATAAGAAATTATTCCACTGTAGGAAAAAGGTTGTTGTATTCATTTGCTTGGAGAATAGTGTAAATTTATTCCTACATGGAATAAATAAAAATGGAAATTTACACAGATAATGTGTTTTTATCTCAAGAGGGGAAATGAAGAGCTGTGCCTTTTTTTTTTTTCCTTTTCTTTTTAATTTGGAATTTTACTTTTTGTTTCAAATCTTTGAGTAAGACATGGTTGATACATCAACTTCTGTGTGAATACCCGGTACAGTCCTCAACTCTGCTAGCTAATCTCATTATCTGTGGCTGTTGCTGATACATTGAGTGATAGTAAATGGTGTAATACTGAGAACAGCATGTACTTGACCACCTCTTACCTGGGAAGAGGAAGGAAGACAGTGCACACGTTCCCCTGACTCGGTGTTCCACTAAGTGTTGTGTTTCCACTTTTAGCAATATAAAGTATAGCACCATCTCTTTGGCTGACCCGTAAGGAACAACCATTTTCTATCTTGGGACATCAATATGCAGATGGCTCTCTGGATCATAAGAAGCACTGAAATGCCTGACTTTAACTCCTTTTATGTTACTAAGTGTTAAAATATGCCTTAGGATTCCTAAGGGATCTGCATGGTTTATTTCAAAGTTCACACGCACCTGTTCTATTCTTACACTGAAACTACTATGTTTTCTGTGTTGATTCACATATGGAAACAGCTAATTTAATCTTTTGTTGCAAGAAACACTTCTATTGCATGGTTGCAATATATTAAGCAGAATGCTGTAGAAAGAATGTGAAAATTTGTACTCTGCAGTATTTCTTTAAACTTGATTGGAAAAGAGACTGTTTTCGATGGCACTGATAGGTTATATAGTAGCTTGTAAAGGAACTTCTGCTTCTAGCTCCTGCAGGGTTGTTCAGTGTAGGAAAGGGAAGCACAGTGGCCTCTTGTCTTATGTCACCATAGTGGTACTTACAGAAACCAGACTAGTATTTCTTTTTCTGTGTAGTGGAGGAGAGAAGCAGCTTGCCCCAGACAGGGTTTTCAGTACCAAGCATGTGACTATTCCCAGACAGACCAACAAAATTCCTTATATTTTATTTTGGATTACTTTTATTTAACCTTTCGGATTTTGAATTTAGGTATTTGCATTTTCATGCTCCCCATAAACATAGGTGTGTCTTTTTTGACCAAAAATAAAATTTTCTTGTAATTATCAGAGAGCAAAGAAGGCAGAGCTTTCAGGAAATGTGACACAAAATGACTGAAGGCTTCCATGACAGTGACATGATGGCTTCCTGAAGGCAGGGAAAAAGAAAAATTTGCCGTGTCCCTTAAAGAAGAATAACAGTAGGATTTCTTAATATTCTTGAGATTCTTCAGAAAGAATTCTGATTTACAGTGCAAATAACTCTTCGGGGTTCATTACAGAATCACAAACTAAAAAATAGCCTAGAATGATGTCTGAGCTTAGCTAATTTTTCTCAAGTATTAGAATTCCTAGAATAACTCTCTGTGTTTATGACGACTTGTATACTAAATAAGCACATACTATATATTCAGTCTGTTAATGTGTGTGTTTAGCTTTATTAGAATTATTTCTTTGAAGCAGAGGTTGAGTATTGTTGAGGTATAAGTATACCACTTTTGTGTTCATTTAAGAGTCACAGTACAGATAGATTGTACAAATGTACATACAGTGTAAGTTTATTTCACCAGATTAAACAAACAGGATGAAATTAGTATTTATTTCTGTTAACAGTATGAGTAGTAAATGAGAAAACATTATTAAGTCTTTGTTGGAAATAACACTTATTTTTTCCTGTTTGTGAAATAATTTCATAATAAAATAATTAAGCTCAGAATGAGAAATAATTTCTAGTTTAGATTCAAATACGTCTAACCAAACCTTTATCTTAATTAAAGAAGTAAACATTTCTATGGACACTACATGTAGTTTGAATTCCACTTATTTTGATGGAAAAATCAAATAAAGCAAAATTTCTGTGTTTACTTGTGGAAGTTTTCTCAGAATGTTCAGGGAAAGAAAGATAAAACAGCCATTGGAGCCACTGGTACTTTTAAGTTGTTCTCAAGACTCTCTGTTACTTTATAGTGTTTTTAATAAACATGATCTTCAGTGTAGTGGGTGAAAGAATACTCTCTGCTCCCACCTTCCTTTTTATCACTGACTTAAATCTCTGTATGGGAACGCTGGCAGTGACACCACTGCTTAAGTGGGTTGTAAGTAACACCCCTTATGCCGGGTGGTCAAACTGACATCCCAGTCTTGTAAATTCTTGAAGTGCAGAATCCATGATGCAGAGCGCTGCACTCAGCAGGAGGGAGCAATGTTGTGTACAAGAAAGATGATTTAGGCTTTTGGCTTTTTTTTGAGGGGGGGAGCACAATTTGTCTATGTATGTCTGCTGGGGTCTTTTTTTGTTTATCAAACCTAATATTGACCTACCGAATTAATGTTTGGGTATGTAAATAAATGATCTAATATCCAAGAGTGTTGGGACAGCTTGAAACTACCCATAGTAAGCATCTAGCAATCAGTAGAAGTCAATAATCTATACTTGAATGTTTTAGGGAATCCAGACTTCTTTCTTAATAGTAGTAGTTGCAGTAGGGAGGCAGTAGTTGGCAACAGGGAGGACTGGCCTCAAACTCTTAAGTGACCCACAGAATTTTTTTTCAGGGAGTTATTTAAAACAAAAATATAAAGACAACCTCTCAAATGTTCTGTCTGCCCAATCAGTTTGTTTTCTTTCTATTAGGAGTTTGAAAAGTTCAAAAGATACTTCTGGTCATTTAACAACCTATGAGTCTCTGTAAGATTGTAAGTTGGCATTTTTATAATGCCAGAAATTGCCTTTAAACTCATATCTACAAAGGAGTTCTTTTTTCATTCAATCTGTTCCACTTTGTTTCAAGTTACAATTGCAAAAGACGTCTTTTAAGCCTCTGTTAGAAATAAATTAAACCATCACTCAATAGCAAACATTCATTGCCCCTACTAGAAAATTTGATTTAGAGTGTAATTTGCAATTAAACTAATATTTAACTTGCTGTCAAAGCTAAATTTAAATAACAGCCTTATTAGAAATGCTGACAGGCCAGCACAGGTACAGTTTTTAATCTACTTTTCTGGATGCTGCTGTGCCTGTGCAGAAATCTGAAAGCCTGAATAAAGTGGCATAGATAGCAGAATTTTAGCTGGGCAGAAACTAGCATCCTACTGGATAGGCTAGAAAATAATTAGGCAAGCTGAAAATGGGTACAAATAGTTTCTGCTAATGCCATTCTGCTAATGTTTTATATGGAACTGAGAGCACAGTCAAGACTGGGAGGATTTTTGACTGTTACTAAAATGAAAGTATTTGAATTTTTCTTAAAGTGAGGTTGATCCAGCTTAAGAAGAAATTGCGTTGTGTTAGATGGTGTTCTACCCCAGTGACCCAAGCACCAGGAAGGGTGGTGTTTGGTAGTAGTAGCAGGTAGTATAGGATTCTTGCTGAGGTAGGGGAGTGGTACTGAATACTCCATCTGCTTTTAAACATACTCCATCTCTATGGTAGTAAATGAATAAAAGAGTTGTCACCAGAAATACACCCTGTGGTGCATTACTCCTTTACTAAAGTAGTCTGCTAAAGGGGCATACACAAATAACTTGGAGAGACCCTGGTGCAGCATTAAGTTACATTGAAAGGTGAATGGATACCCTTTTTGATCGGAACTGGTACCCATTCTGAACTGATACGTATTAAAATGTGGGGAAACTTCAGGGAGCCTTGACAATGCAGTAGAATAGTTCAGATTTGATCCATCATGTCATGACAGTCACTAAAACTTTCATTCAGGCATAAAGACTTCCTTTGCTTAAAGAAGTCATTACAAAAATAACTGAATGCAATATTTCTGAGAGAGAGAGAGAGAGAGAGAGAGAGAGAGAGGAGAAACAAATTTGTGAAAATGGGCATGGAACATGTAATCTTTCTTAGTGTAAAAAATGTCATAATAAGCTTTTGTGGTGCAAGGTTTTGGGGGATTTTGATTGATTGTTTTTCCCATCCACTAGCCCTAAAATTCTGAGGCTTGCTGTTAGCTCCTTCCTGACGATAGGAGAATGCGTCAAGTTGTATAGGATTCTATCTTAAGTTCCTTTAAGCACCAAACCACGTCTGGTAAATATGATGGGTAAGAATGAACAAGTTAATATTGTGATTTTGACGCATACTATTTCTGATGACAGAATAAGGAGTAAAGTGCAAACTATTTCCAGCTGAAGTCCACTGTCTGTCTTGGTTAGAACTAATTACGGAGAGTAGTTTTCTTGTAATGCAACTCATACAACTAAGTTGATATTTTGATTTGATAGATGATTCAATTTGTAATTTTGGTTTCCCCAGCCACAGCCAGCGTTGCAGGTGACTGAGACTCGGAGGATATGAAATACTGTCACCTCATTCTTAATTAATGTGTTGATCCTGTGCGTGCTAACCCCTGTAGAGAAAACACTGGAAGTTCACAACAGATGTTAAATACACTTTTCCACTTAATTCATTCCTGTCTGAAAATCCATGTCATACTATGTTGCAAACAATGTGTACTTTATACAAGCTGGATCTTAACTGTGTAGTCTACTTGCTATATGACAGGCTTCATATTTTTCAGATGCTCTTATTCGTGAAAATCTTTTTTCAAATGACCATATTAACTCAAGGAAATAGCCACTTGCAAATACAAAAGGCAAATCAGTGTCTTTCAATAAATGTTGTTGTTCTGTGTTACTGTAACTCATGAAAAAACCTAGTTCTTTAGTCTGGCAGTAAAGAACTGTTTATTTTAATGTAGGTACACTTCCCTTTTTTTGTTTTTTTTCTGCTTTTATACCTCCTCTTTAGTAAACATATTTTGGAGCACGCAGATGTGATGGGACTATCCTGTGTCAGCTGCAGAGCTCACCTGTGTGTCTAGTTGCTCACCATGTATCTCTGGGAAGCAGAGGAAGATTCGCATGGCTGTAGCTTATAGATACAAAGCTCAGATGGTGCTTAAGCAGTTTTTGAAAGTCTGTGGAAGACTCTGGAAGTGCTAATAAGGAAATCTCATGTTGAAATGCAAATTTCATTACATAGCTCATAGATTTTTAAATGCTTGTGACTTCCTCAAGCACTTTTCAGGGGCTGAAATGATTCCAGGCTCTGTTTCAACTTCAGGTCATTAATTTTTAAGCTTTTTTAAAAGGGTGGGGAGAAAAAAAAAGAACACCAAGCCTCTATATTTCAAATTACAGCAGACAGAGACATTTTTTTATAAAAAAAAACCAAAACACTAAAACAATAAAACATTTGTTTAAACATTCTTTGCTTTATAGACAGTTTAGACCTTTGAAAAGTAATCACATAAAAAAAATGGGTGCAAGAACTTTGGGCTTTTCCTCATAAAACAGTGTATTTTATGAGATATTAATTCTATAGCTATTACGCTGATTTGTAGGTAAAAATGGCTGAAATAGTTTTATAAAAAGCAGGCAAACCTAAACCACCAGTACAAAGCTGAACTATGAGTTCCCATTCCACAGTGTGACCAGTTTCATTCACAAGTACTTTGCTGTAAAAAAAATTACACTCAAACAGTTGGACTTGCAATGCATACAAATTTAATTTGCTCTTTGATACCCAGTTTTCTAGAAACACATGTTAGAAAAGCAGAAGGTATGATTATTAGTAAAATAATATTAACTGAATATTCAAAAGTTGTTTCTCTGAGACTGCTGACAGTTTGCTGTATGAAACTGTCCCATTGTAATTATATAGTATCCCATATATTAGAAGATTTTCTGAATAAAATGAAGTCATCTCAGCACTTAACCTCTCCCAAGGATTTCAAACACAACTCATAGACTCTCGTATTTTGGGTTAAATCTAGAAGAGTTGGGCCCTTTCCCTTGCTCAGGTTTACTTCATTGAAAATATCTCATTGCCTTTTTTTTCCCCTAGGAGAATGCTAAATGGATAGTACCTTTATTTTTGCTGAAGTTGCAATAAAGCAAAACCACAACAAACAAATGTACACAGAAGTTTTCTCTCAAAGTATGGTTTTTTTAACAATTTGGACACAGGTGGCCTTTTCCTGAGACATGAGCAGTGTGGTGAAAGTAAAGTGAGGTCCTTAAGTGTAATGCTAGATAAGTACAAGTACTGTGGTGGGTGGCATCATGTATACAGTAAGAGGGATTGTGTAAACTGAAAACAGTGTAAGTGTAAGCAGATAATCTTCTACATATAGAGTAAGCTGGACATATCAGTCATTATTTCAGTGCAGCTTTCTAGTAAAAATGTGTAGCTTTGGATCAGTCTTTGGAGAAGGGGAACAGTATTTGCTAGCAGACAGGTAACTTGAATGACAGATTTTTGAGTACACGAGTAATTGAATTTTGTTTGCAAAGACAGTAGATAGCATTGACCAAATTTAAGAGTCCTTTGACCATGTATCTCATCATTAATGTAAAATGTGATGCAAGCATTTCTTTCAGGAGGCCGTGAGCACACAGGGCAGATTATGAGGATTGCTGCCAGAGGTTGTGGCAGTGCTCTCACCCTGATTTAATCATGGAAAATACACAATTACAAAGGGCTTTTCCCTACTTCTCTGCACTGCTGTGGGAGTGGCTGAATCTGGAATATTTCAGCCTAACTACTTAATGAGACTGGTGAATGAAATCACAGTTTTCTTTTCAGCCTTAACAGCTTAGGCATCTGTGGGGAAAAGTAATTTTAAGCATATAAGTCTTAAATGTAAGATGATTAACTACTCTGCTATACTCTCTAATCTCTCATCCCTTTCAACATATAGGCCATCACTTTTAATTTCTTCCTCACCTACATTTTAAAGTCATTTTAGAACTGATAATACTTGAAACATATTTTTTCTCTTTTGTGTCTCTTATTTCACTCTATATGCATATCACCACACTGTATTATGTGGACAGCAAAAACTAGTTTGTCATTTAGCTTAGTTTGTACATTAAGTTATGCTCTCACATATACCATGTCTTCTACTGTTCACTCAGCCAAAATTTACGATTTATTCATCTCTCTGACTGTTTATTCCACTTTACTAAGCCCACAGAGGTTTATGATTGTCATATGGCAACAAAGTAAAAACAGGGAAAGGGAGATGCCTAAATTTTAGTCACGTAGGAAAAGAGGGAGTAGAGAAGTAGAGGCTAAACACAAATCTGAGTATAGTTACTTCCCACGGGTTCGTAGGTCATATTTCTCTGTGGAATGCTCATTCCTTATATACTTATATCATATTAACCTCTAAAGTATGTATCTAGTAATAAGAACATGCTCAGAGCCTTTGCTTAAGCCTTCAGGCAAAACAAAACTCCACAACCCACCCTACAAATGCAATAAACAAACCAATAAACAAGTAAAAAAACCTCCAAAACAAACAAACAAACAAAAAAACAAACTCAAAACCAAACCAAACAATAGAAAATCGATCATTTCTTGTCTCTCTTCCCTACCTCCTTCCCCTCTTCCCTTGTCCCCTCCCTTCGCCATGCCCCTCCCAAGTCTGAATCACTGACATAGCCCTTTTGAATGTTAATAAGCATGCAAATTTCATAAGATTTATAATTCTTTACTAAATTTAATCTCGATTCTACTAAAAACAGAGGCACAAAGGGTTCTGAGATAGATGAAAATACTTTATCTAGAGATCTGGAAAGTGCAAAGGCTTATTCAGCAATGTGATTTTACATTTCCTTTCCCAGTGCTAGGGTTTCAGGTACTGATCATGCCTGTTTTCCATGCCTCATCCCAGTCTTCACCCAGAGTGCCCCTCACTAGGTCTCTCATGCCCTGCCAACAGAGCTGCAGGGGTGGATCTCGGGACTGATGACATCCAAAGTATGACAGGGCTGTGTTCCTTCAGATGTGGAAGGACAAGGGGAATAGGTCACCTTTCCAGTACACTGACAAGGACCCTGTGGAGGACAGGGCTACCAGGTCCGAGTCCCTTGAAGCAGAACTGAAAAGGGCTCAAACACACTGATAGGTCGGACACCCTCCTTTCCCCCACTTTCTGATGAGCACAAACCCAGGAATTGTACCCACCCTTTATCTTTCCCATTAACTTGCAATCCACTATCCAGATATCCTTCTGGAGTAGGGCGTCAGATAGCTCCCAACCTGCTTGGCTGTAAACCATTATGTCTCAAGTGTAGGTCAAGGTCTCTCTCTTATGTAATCACTGACTCAGACGTTCTTCGCTCCTAATATTTCCTCTCTTTTCCAAATCCTGCTTCTGGGCCCAGAAACCTTGTTGGTTAGCCTTCAGGCTCAGGCAGAGAAGGCATCAGGTACTTCAGTATGTACATATATCTGCTGTCATTGAATCACCCACCCTATTCAATCACAGTTCCACATTTTGCTAACAAGGCAGTGACCTTTTTGTTGTGTTGAGTCTCTGTTGCAAATCTTATCTCTAGTTTAGTTTGGGCCACTCCTAATACCATACTTGTGTGTCCAGGAAGTGTCATCAAACTCCTGCTTTGTAGCTTGTTTCTGTTTCCATCTCCTGACAGAGCAGGGAGTTTTATTCTTCAAGTATTTAACTTTAGTTACATGGATGCTCACTGCATGTGTGTGAAAACTGGGAAACCACATATGAACTAGAAGCAGTTGCAGCTTGTGCTTTCACTTGTGCAGAGGAGAATTGTAGATGGGCTTTCTCTCATCAGGTTCTATGTAACATGAAAAAACAGTATTAAATGCTTCTATATGAAAGATACAAGATGTGCAATGTGTAATGTTTGCTTTCTGTTCTGATTTACCCTCGGCATCACTGGAGTGACTGTAATTTATCCTGGTTTATTTATAGATGCAGTACCACAAAGCTGCATTTGACTAGTGCTTTTAGCATTCCGGTCAGTAATGAAAGTATTCAGAATCATAGTTCTGTTCTTTTTGGAACTTACTACTGATAATTATCTTGGAGAAAAATATGGCTTTCTTTGGATTCTATTTTCAAAAGTCCTACGTATGTGCTTGGTATTGGTGGACAGGGAAATTGAGGTCTTGAGGGCAAGTGAATTTTTTCAATATGATTTCTTCAGTTAAAAGTCTCGTAGACTACAATGCTTTAGGTATTGACATAGATATTTCAGAAGGAGACCTACATAAGGAAACTGAAAAACCTGTGTAGAAAATGTTGAAAAAGGCTTCATTTTTTTTTGCCATTTGCAACTACATCACAAGTCTTTTATATATTGTATAATATCTGAAATATGGACTATACTAAAAGGGAAAAATACTGAAAAATAAGTTATGTTCATTTCTAGTTGTTTTGCGTTGTAACTTCTCATATTTAGTGTGTCCCTACCTACCATTTTAGTAACACATTTATCTTAAGATCACCAGTTACTCTGTTCCAAATATTTATTATACTAATCTAAGAGATGTTCATTACTATCTTGTGGTATTCGATATGATTAGAATTAAAATCCTCATGATGATCAAATATTTTCTTTTAATAGTGTCCTGTTACTACCCATTCACAACAGAGCCCGTATGTCATTTATTTGTTATGAAATACAGACAACAGTGAGTAATACTGAATATTCCAGAATTCATCAGTTTAGGGGGGTTATGTAGTAAAGTAGTAGTTTAGAAGAGCTATTCAGTGAACCAAATCAAGCCCGTTACATATGGCAAGATAAGTGCCTTAATTAGATACATGAAGTCTTCAGCTATTTCTGTCTTTTCTAAAATGAGGTCAGCCATGTTGCATAAAAGAAAACATTTTGGTAGGTCACCATCATCCGTAGATCTTAAAAGGTTTTCTGCTTTGTGCTTTTAAAGGCAGATTTTGAAACCTGACTGCAGTTTTCAATCTACAGATAGCAGGGGTAGGTATTTGCCATTACTGGTAATTGGGTATTGAAGCACAAGCCCTGTGTGCTGAATGAAGCTTAGCTCACAGAAAGTTAGTTAAAAGTTTAGTTTAAAACGTTAAAGGCAAATTTATGTTGACTAGAAGCTCTGATGCTATGCTCTGTCCAGACAGATGGGGTGGTGACATCCAGCAGTCTTTGGGACATATGACCAGAGTACTGCGGAAGTAGAATAGACATTGTAAAATAAAGGACACAGACTTTGTCCATGTGTGCCTCTTGAATGTCACACAGCTGTTAACTCAAATAAAAGGAACACCTAGCGTGGCAGCATGGTACCAAATGGTTCCAAACCCCTTACTTTCACTGCTGATACCCCTGAGCAGCCACACTGCTGAGCAGCCAACTAGATGTCACAGTCTAGTTTTTATAAATAAAAACTGGTAACTTCATCCATCAAGCAGAGTGGGTGAGCAGGTATAAACACACAGTAAGTGTTTTATATGGAGATGACCTTGGGGAGCAGGCTTAAAAGCAAAAAAGTGGGCAGGTAGATCTTTAGTATTGATATTCCCTTAGGATTTACTCGTATTAATATTGGAGCTGCAGTACATATGCCAATATTCTTGAAGTGCAAGTATCAGTGATATGTCAGCTGTAGAATACCTTAAATTCAGTTGATAATTGATTCATCTGAAGTCTGTCATATTCTGGAGAAATGAGACCACTGCGGTTCTCTGCTGTCAAGCTCTGTGCCATTAAAAAGGCTGAGGAAACTGTTCCTATTTTTGAAGTCAAAAAAGATATCAGATTTATTTTGCTGATGGATTTTAAAGTTTATTCATGGCTACTCGTAGCTGTTAGATTGTGAGAACGTAGGTCAGGCCTCACAACATTCCCTTTTAAATTCCCAATACATGAAGTATAATGTTGGCTTGTAAGTTTGGCATTTCTCTCCTAACACGCCCACATTCGTATTTTAGATTTGGTTCTACATATTTCTGCTAAAACTTGCTGTTTAGTCTACATATAGGCAAGGCTTGGATGGGGGGGTTATGTGCTTTTAGTTTGTAGCTTTTCTCCCTATGCTTTGCCAATGAGGAAACACGACTCTTATCCATAATAGTCAGAAATGTCTTGGATATTCAAAGAAAAGTAACTACATGAATGAAAGCAAAATGAAATATTCATGTAACTGAGTGCATACTGTTTTGCAAAAAACTGAAGGAAGCATGGGATTTTCAAACTTGATTTCTAAAGTCCTGTGCAGGCACTGAAATATTTCATCAATAAAAGGATATTGGTTTTGCTTAGTGAACCTTCTGATAGTATTGATGTCAGTGGGTACTGTGAGTGCTCCATATTCTAAAATCAACCTATATACTTAGTGAATGAGTAAGGATCTACAAACATAAATTAAGGCATCAACCTCTGAAAATCTGGATGAAAATAATACTGATTCTTTTCATATGTTGTTGTGTAGCTACAGGCATATTCTGATAAAGCATACTCTTCAAATCCCACCCTGACTGCTGCTCCTTTCAGATTCACTAGCCAAATGGATACCTCTTGTAGGACATTTCCTAGCTCCTCTTCTAGTTTCTGATTCCCTGCCCTGTCATTGAGTCTTCTGATAAAGGAAATCAGCTGTTACTGAAAGGGGCTACAACTATACTTTATATGTTGATTTTCTAGCTTACATATGAAGGGTAGAACAAGACTATGTGACTGATTAAAAAAAAAATAATAAAAAATTCCATACAATTCAGTATTTTGACAGTAATTCAACAATTCTACAGATTCCAGTTATCGAAGTGTCTTCATAGCAATCTATTGCAAATCAGACTAGAATTAAACGCTGTAAAACTAGCGGACATTTTTGAAAGTGTTCACAGAGGGGTTACATTTTTTATTAAAAAGAGATAACACAAAATTTTCTGTGGAAGATGTTAAATTTTGTGTCTTGAGCCAGTCATTCAAATTTGGCAAAGAAGACTATCTTCACCCCTCTGTAAAAGATGTCGCATAGACAGTCGTGTTGTGTACTAAGTAAATGCTTCTGCTGCCTTTTTGTGGATGATACCCTGATCTTGGATCTTAGCAAGTATGTTTTGACCCTCTGTGGGAAGAGAGGATATAAATTATGTGTCACAGAGTGGCACTGAGAAATTGTTTGGAGTAAAATAGGATTAGAGAGTAAATCCTACCTCTATAGCACTGACTGACAGACTTCATCATGTGGGGAAACAAGATAAGGGGTAATGAAGAGAAAGTGTTATTCTCCTACATTGTGTTTTTCCTCAATGGTCAAGATCTTTGAATTTTTTTTTTTTTTTTTAATTTTTATTTTTATATGGATTAATTTAACTCATTACTTAGCTCCTTCTAGCAAAGGGGACTTAATTCTGTGGCCAAAATGAAAGACCCATATTCTCAGCTGGAAAGTTTAAATGACCTTTGCATCTCTGTTATTCCTAAAACATACTGTCTTTAAAAGCTGAAACAAAAGCTAAGGATGCTCATTGTCTGTCTTTGTTTGCTGTGGTGATGATATTAGATATTTCTTTAAGATAGCTTTCTTACCCATCTTTGTGTTAAAGGTTTAAAATGCTTTCATATTATCTGTTTTCCAGAAGTTTTTATATGCATCTTGACTGTATTGAAAACACCAGGGTTATTTAGGGGGTTTTATTTATAAATGAAGTGCATTTAACTGGCTCTGGAAATGAAAACATGTAGCTATATTGTCTTCTTTTTATTTTGGTTTCTCTTGTAATCTTGCTGCTTTGTTAGTTCATTTCTTTAGAAGCTACACTGAATGCTCACTCAATATTCTTTAGATGATACTTTATGAACTAATGTTAGTAATACCAAACCACATTTAGACCACACTAGAGTTGGTATTATATCATGTGCTGGCCTCAAGGTATCTAGCTTTAGAAGGTTTATTGTTGCTGAGTATTTGTGTTTTGTTTTACTGCCTAGGAATGATTTTTACATTATTTATACATCTCAGATTGATCAGGAATTGTTTTGATCAGTTCTTCCTAGTTGAAGTAATATCCTTACTATTTTGCTAAAGATTCAGAACTTCTACAAGTAAGCTGTCTTACGAATAGTTTTGAAGCTTGACTGGAACAGTAACGTCCATTGCTTTGATCACTTACATTAGAAGTGGTTTCTCAATGCCGTGGGTGTGAAAAGACACAAATGGTTTGAGAATTTGGATAGGAGTGTCTCTCTTAATTCTTCTGAGTTTATCTGTTGTGGGGCTTTTTTGTTGTTGTTGTTTGCCTGTAATGATGTAATTGTGGTGAATACTATTTTCCTGAGAGTCATTTTAGTTTGAGGAAACATGCCAGAGACTTCAGCTTTTTGGCTCCTGAAGCAGATTCATCAGAAAAGATCTCCCTGCTTTCGGAATATTGTTGCCTCTGCCTTAATTTTGGTAACTTTTGATGATTAAGATGGTGATAGATTCATATTTCATGATAAACTAACATAATTTGCTGAACTGAAATTGCAGTATTAGCCCAAGAAAAAAATACTAAGCATTTTCTAAACAACCACTGGAGGTCTCAGGCCCAAGAGCATGGCATGACAGGTCTGAGGCAGATGTAGGTTTAGCACATGGGCTAACGTGACTGCCTTTTGTTAACACTGGTTGGTACAGCAGATGCTCCTGTGGCATCATGTGGCAGTCACATGTCTGTCCCCTCATATAAACTAGAGCTGCATCCTTCCATGTGGAATGCTAATACAGAAAACAGATATGCTTCTTTGTTCCTTTTATCTATCAGTTTGAATCCCATGTGACAGAGTTCAGTAGCTGTCAGTGACTTACCTTTGTTCTCCTTCTACCCCAAATTTACCAGAGTATAATTGCATGTCTGAAGTGGGAAGAGGAAAATCTTTACTGTATAATCTGTGTATAATACAAAATATTTCAACAAATAATTTGGATAAGTCTTTCTTTTTGCTTTTGGAGTATCCTCAGAGTTTCTGTGTAATCTGAATCTCCTCTTAAATAGAACATACTGAAAGGCAGTGAAAAGAAAGAAAGAAAGAATGGTTTTGTCCCAAAACCTTCCTGAACACTCTTCAATACAGGTCCCCTTTCTTGTCTTCTACCAAAAGGTATGCCCCCTAAAAGCATACATATTGCACTGACTGAATTGTTACACTAATTTACATGCCAGAATATGAGTCACATCTACTTCTTCCACTACACAATTCAAATATGTGTCCAGAGTAGTTAATCATGAAAGGCCTCAAAGTTAGGTCAGAACGTAACAAGATTAGATTGGTTACTTAGCAGCCAAAAATCAATAAAAGAGAATCTAATTATCACTTGAACTCTGTCCTTGTCAAAGCAGTTGTGAATTAAAAAGGCCAATATCCTAAGAAACAGCATAATAAGTAAAATAAACTTTGAAACTCATTTCAGGAAGGAAATACGATTTTCTTTCTACTTGAGTAGCTAAGACATGTGATATACATTCCCTTATTTTGTGTACATTGTAAACTAATGAAAGTAAGCCAAGTGTCAAAACATGTATCACTGTCAAAATTTATACTTAATAAACCAACGCTTTTATTCTCACATGGTGATACTAAATTAATGAAGAAAGATGGGTCCAGAAAAATCCCCCAATACTAACAACCTGTAGAATTCCTATCTGGTTTTGATTGACGTTCAGGGATTCATTCTGTATAGTATAGATTTCAGGAAAGGCTGAAGTACTCTCTTCATTTCCAGGATAGTATGGAAGAATGTGCATTTATTCTAAAAGAAATCTGCTCCCTTTACAGTGTTTCAACTTGTCATGACAAGAACAAGTCAAGATCATTGGAGTAGGTGATCTTTTTCAAGTTACAAATGTTCTGAATTTCTTTAACTCATACTTTTATTCCTTAAATTTTCTTGCTTCGTCATGGAATTGAAGCTACTTTTGCTATTTTTTTTTTTTTTTTTTTTTTTTTTTTTTGGAGGTATAGCTACCCCTTATTATAGAAATTTTTGTTTGTATGTAACAACCTATGAGAAAATTCAATTGCTCAGGGTTCCTTAGGGGATGGAAAACAGCCTTCTAATATTGAATGTCTAAGATCACACATTAGAAAAGAAGGAATAGAATTTTTTTTTTTTTTTCTTGTCTACACAAAATTTGTCTAAGATTTCATAGCTAGAATTATAAATGGTGTTCTGGTTTAGTGGGAGAACAAATTAAGTAGTTAAAGAAGAGCAAAAGAATAAACTGAGATTTTTCTTTAAGCTTTTTGCTTGGTGATGTTTCCCACTTTGCATGCTCTTTGCATTTTACTTAGGACTGATTTCCACTAGATTTTTTCATGATCTCTCTTTTTGTCATGCGTTCTATAGTAATAATCACAATAGCTTTATGTTTTTAATTGTACTAATTTTGGTTTCAGAATGAGTTAAAAGGGAATGTCCCATTCTCGCTGCACAGCTGCTTCCCACAGATAAACTTCCCTTTTATCTGACCTTACTGGAAGGCAGCTGACAAAGTTCAAAGTTCAGAGGAAGCTTCTAAAGAGTGGGGACACTTGATGGGGTTATAGGTGCCCATGTGCAGCATAACCATGGCACATTTCTTCTGTTAGAAGAAGCTATTGCTTGGACATGCCTGAAGTCTTCCAATAGAGTAGATTGTTGCAGTCCTGCTATTCTGTAGCCCATATAAATGGCAGTGTACCAAGGTATTATGGAACAGAGATTGATTTTGTTTGCAACATGGAGCTAAAGGAGAATAGAAACCTAAGTGCCAACAAATGTCCATAGAATTTGAAGTTAATAAATTAGCAAATAATGATGAAGAAAAATACATTTATACATTCCTTAAGCTTATTTTATTCTATAATGTGTAAATATTTTACATAACCATAGGACTGGAGCCTGGAAAAGTGTGGAAAGAAACAAAAACCTTGAGAAGTCTGCTTCATTAGTTCCATTTAAATTAAAACATTTAGTGTGAAGAAACAGTGAGTGAGTTTTTTAGGGCATTGGTTTTTGACTCTTTTTTTTTTTTTTGAAAGCTGTGTTGTAATTCTGACATCTGATGTTATCCTTACAAAATTTTCTTCTTGGAAAGATTATAGCATTCTATTCCCAGAAATGTGAAATACTGTATTTTAAAGTTGTGTAAGGTTTTTTTTTCCCCAACTCTCACATAGGTAGAATTTTCTGAGGTTTGTTAAAAACAAATAATCATTTTGTCAGAGGTGTTTCTGATCTCACTCTTCATTAGGTAGCTGGCTGTAGCACTCTTTGCTTTTTCATTCTGTTTTTCATAGCCTTTGGTTATTTTCTGGTCCTTTATAAGTATCAACCAGTTTAGGTTTTGGAGCTGTTTGGTAGATGTTTGATTGTCAAATCCAGGTCTGCTGGTCAGTATTCAACAGTATTACTTCTGATCAGGTTGAGTTAGTACTCTTTGAACTTGGCTTAGGTGCCTGATATTTTACACTTCTTTTTTACATACATCAACCTCAGCACACCTTCCTGAATCTCACTCTATCAAACTTCATTGGTAAGTATGACCCTTAACTTTTCTGAGTTGTTCAAGGTATTGTGATCCTTTTTCTTCTGCTGGGCTCACAAAATTTGCCTGAAGAAATTGTCTTAGGTGCTCATTATCTTCCTAAACACTTAGATAACATTTAATATATAGTTGCTCCTTGCAAGTGTAAGTGGTTCACATCAAGTGCAGCTTGTACACATTGAAGCCAGCCTGCTCATGGTTGGCCTATAAACTATAATTGGAATTATAAATAGGGACGTTGTGAGAAGTTACCAAAGCCTTTTATGTGCAAAGATTATTATAAAAACTGCCTCAGAAGTAAGGTGATAAATGGGATGTGTTAATTTTAATAAAGATACAAGGAACGTGTGTCATCTAAGAATCTTAACACATTCAGGAGAGAGATGAATACAATTGCAAATGACAAAGTAGTCTGATAGAACAAGGTAATAAAAATGCTTCAGAATAGAGAAAAACATAGCTTTTCAGATCAGCTCTAAGCAAGATGTCAAATCAAAGTGGGAGGCAAAATATCTCAGGATCAAAAATTTCTTAAAATCTACTTATATTACATAGGTTTGGAAATTTTAATTCCTAAATATGCAAATAAAAAGATTTAGTGGGTGACCTTATAGATGGCTTAAAATTCATATTTAGAAGTGAAGGCCTTGACTCAAAAGAATAAAAAGAAAACCTGATTTCAAGCCCCATATGTGTAGTCATAAAGTGGCTTAGACGTGGTAAAATTTATTAAAGCCTTCAGAATTTCTGCATTAAAGCAACTGTCAATTTTCGGTGTCATCTTAGAAGGGCTTCTAGAAACTGATGCCAGTCAAGTCCCATAGTTAAGAAAAGAGTTGGCATAAGCCAGGACTAACTGCTTTGCAGATTCACTATGACAAATCAAAAGCAGAAAATATCTGGTTGTGTCCTACACACTGTTGAGTGGTAACTCCCGCTGGAGGATCCTCTTGTGTTGAAAAAATAACAAACCACTTTTTAGAACTTTTCAAAATGAACAGGAAGCTTCTTTTCTTTTCATGACTAAATGTGATAATCAGTCAATAGGGATAAGGTTGGTGGAATTTTTTTCGCTGTTTTGCACTGGGAATAAGCAGTAAATTCAAGAGTCTATATCTTAATTGTGACCTGAGAGTTGCTTTATTTTTGTTATGAAGCAAATTTCTTTTAATGTGGCAAAGTACAAAGTTTCCTTTTTAACCAGAAAGAATGCGGTTCAGTATCAATTTTAAATGTTAAAATTGATTTAAATATTAAAAAAATAAAATTATTCTTGTTGAGTAATCTAACCCAAGTATGACCACAGCTTGCTTATCACTTTGTTGTTTTGCTGATCTGAACTCCTCCCAAGTATCATTTCAGGGAAAGAGTGAGCTACAAATGCTTGAATCAGAAAAGGTATTAGTTTGTCATCTAATTCTGCTACAGTTTCTGACAGAGGCAGGGAGGCTCAGTCCTGGTACTGAGCTGAGCTGCATCACACAAGCAGGAAATGTGGTCTTGGTTGTATACAAGGTGACCACTACTTCAGGGTGAATCGATTTTCTTTCCTTTCTGCTGGACCTGAGCCCTGTCTCCACAAGTTACTATCACATGTGTTCTGCAGGGCTGAGCTGCTCTGCAGAGGCGTATAGGTACACCCAGCTTGACTGGGAAAGTTGCTTAAGCTGGAGGTGTGTGAGAACTGTTGTATTCCAGTGACTTCTACCAACTGTGGACTGTTTTGAAACTGGGCAGCTGGTGGACACACTTTCCACTCATGGAAGCTTCAGTGTCCCAGTGAAGTGTTTATTATGGCCTGTAGAAGAAGATTTGAAGTCACTTTCTTCCCTGACATTACATGGACTTCTCCAGACCTTGGTGTCCTTCTCATCACTGCTTCTGTTGCAGGAGTTGCTCTGCAGCATCATTACCATTATGCAGCCTTCCTCTCCCCCTCTGGCCTTTCTCTGTTACCTTTTACCACCTGTGGAGTACAAAAAGCTGATGTTTATTGGCAGAGGCGTGAGGAGAAGGAGACACTAGCTCTTTATTGCCTTATCTGTGCATGTTCCCTGTGATTTTACATTTGAATTTGCAGACAGGCTAGCAGATCCTGGACATGTTTAGGTTACTTGTTTGAGGTTGCCAATGACTGGCAGGAGGTTTTCTGTTCAGAGGGAGTGAAGTAAAGCAGCTGAGGTAGACGGAAGTGCGTTCTCTTGCTGATCCCTACGGAACATGGGACAGAAGAGGAAGCACAAGAGATCCATGGATTGAGTGTTCAGGGTAATTCACAGCATTTGGACACTTTTTTTGATTTGCTGAAAGACACAGGAATTTGTAATACCTGACTCTAGGAAAGGCCAGAACGATAAAGCAGAAGTTAAGGAAAGAGCAGTGTGGTCTCTGAGTTTGGCAAGGTAGTGTAGCATACACATGGAGTATTTTGAGCTTCTAGCAAAACAGTCCTTTCTCTTACTCTTTCCAGGTTATATTCCATAGATATTGCTTCTTCGAAGTGCTGCAGGTGCACTGGACTTCTATGTTTCCTTGGTAAAACAATGTGTATTATCATTATGGCAAGAAGATACAGTGCTCTTTCTGCTGTGATATTCTGCAGCTTTCAAAGAATTTATGTGGACTGCTGATAGAAAAGAACAAATACCACCCCTACCCCCCTAAAGCAAGACAAAACCTAAAGCAAGACACAAATGCCCAGCAGCAAAACAGGTTGAAGAAATGCATGTGCCAGAAAGCTTGTCTTAATAGATTTAACTTCTGAGGTTAAGCTTTATTTTTTTTGTCAGCATTTGCTGAAAAATATATATATGTATCTTTATCTGAAGGTTTCTGATTTCTTGTTTTTTCATGCTTGCTGTTTATCATATGAACAACAAATGTTGGCGGTTCCCTTCAACTTCTTAAACAGGTCTCTGAAGGAAAGAAAAGTCTGAAAGGAAAGACCAGAGGACAAGGTTACCATTTTACACTAATGGATATTGGGGCAGGGAGGGTAGCTGAGGTGAGTAGAAAATATGAGACTAAACCTAGGATAAAATAAGTGTCCGTATCAAAATCACAAGCAGCTTTTGAAAGCAAGCTGCACGTCCAGACAAATTCAGCTTTCTGTAGTGAATTTACATTTTCTTGAGAATGTTAGCAAGATTTAGAAATGACTGTTACAAATTTTGTTTCTAATAGCTTAGGTTTGTGAAAAGAAATTTTGGATTCTGTATTTTATTTATAGTTATGCTTTCTATGTGAGGCTTTTCTTTTTCTGGTTTCCTCTCCCCTTCTCTCTCCAGAGATGGTTTCTAGAGAAATAGTTCACTCTTCTGGTACTTTTAACAGGATGGTTTAAGCTTGGCATCTGATACAGATATGAGGGCAGTGGGCTGCTGTGAGAACTTAGTTGTCTGTGCGTAGTTTTGTATTTCCCCTGCAAGGACATCTCTGAAATTTGTGGTGACACAGGGGAAGTGCAATATCGTCTCATCGCCATCATGTTATTAACAGCAGATATGTATGGTTGTGTAGAAACATTCTGTGATAAACTGTACTTCTGTTAAATAAGATTGGGTTAGATTACATCATAAACCTTCCTTTAAGCATACTACATAGTATGAAGATAATTCAAATGATGCATTAAGATGCAAGATGATTCACCAGCAGTGAGCTACAGATGGTCTGTTATTGAATTACAAAGTAACAGTGGGGAAGGCGGGGACAGTAATTATGGTATTTACCTGCGCAGGGGCCAGCAAGCTATTTAGAGCTAGCTGTGTGTGAGGCAGCCTTACTCTTTTACACACTAAAGGTTATTTTTTTGTTCACATACTGGTAGTCAAGAGGCAATTGAGAAAAAGAAGCCCCTTTCAGGGTGGATAAGCATAGACCTCATTAAAGGCATTCTCCAAACTTCTTCTTCTATACCAAGGATTCCAGGCAGTATATAAATAGTTACAGTCAAAGCTAACATTATGCACAAAAGAACATAGCCACGTATGTAGCGTCTCAGCATACGACGTGAATAATTTAATGCAGAAAAAAATAGGAAACACGAGCTTTGCTACAGTTTAGCTCAGTATCCAATACCACATACATTTTTGTTCTTTTTATCTTTTTTATACATTCTCATCTCGTGTGCTTTTATATTTCTAATCTAACTGCAGTATAGATAAGCACTTCACAAACACATTCATCATCATAAAGATGAAACAAGTATGTAGCAATGTATAGGCATTACAACAGAAAGTATAATTATTTGTACCCTATTTACAATTGAGTAGATAAAGAACTATTTTTGACAAAACATTTTAACAATTATCTGGGAAGATGGTCTATCACATAATTTTAAATTCATTTTGATGATTGTGTCTTATAATTTTAATCCTTTTTATCTCAAAGTTTGGGAAGAAATGAATTACACAGACTCATTTGCTTTTTAGCAGTCTGACTACCTGTTTGGAAAAAAACGTCTGTAGGAGAACAAACTCCCCAAGGCCCTTTTCAGGATGTTTTCTATGTGAGAAAACAGCAGAAAACCTGATCACGCGGTAGTTTTTATTGACTGACTGCTTGTGCAGTTCTGTCTGTCTCGATGGAAGAATTTTGTCTCAGATTCCCTCGAGTGTGCTCAGGTGTCAGAATCCTGCAGTCCTGTTCAATGTTAACAGGTGCATCCAAATTTTCTCTCTTTAAAGAATTCATTGTGTTTTGAAACTCTTTTTGTGAGCAACATCTGACAGTACAAGACTGTTCATATTCTCTCAATTCTTTCCTTAGAAATGTCACTCAATCACACATTTGATTTTGTAGATCGTCTGAATTTTATATTAAACAGATGCCCCAATTCTGCTTTGTGCATAACATGTTGGGCAAAAGAGATGCATATAGTATGTGCTTATGTATTTTATTTAATCGGAACCACAGTTACTAATCTTTTACCTTAGATTAAAGCCTTTTGGTTTACTTTATTGTCTCAAAAATCACAGTTTAAGGCATGAAAACTTGGAGAGGATGAACAATTGAATGGCATGTTAGCTGTGGCTAATGACTTAAAATGGAAGAGGCTTTTTAGCATGGTGGAAAATGACTGATGTAAAAGACAGCATATTCTTCTCACTTTTCTATCAGTAGAAATACTCCTCCCAAGCTGCTGCAGATGGTTATGATCTTTTTCAAACTTTTTGTGTCTTGCATTTCCAAAGCATTAGGCTTGATTATTTCTGTTGAATTGCTTTAGGGAACCCAACATCAACACTCATTTGCTATATCCAGGACGATGCAGTGTGATAGCTTGCTCTCAAAAGAAGGTCATGATTTTTTTTTTTTTTTTAACCCTTCATATAGGAATTCTGTAGCCAGTCCTGTTATCAATAATGCCAGAAGCTCCTTTCAGTAAGAGGGATGCTGCTGTTGGCAAAGGTTTAATGTTATAAGCTTTCATGCTGTATTTAGTTTGTATGTCTTTTTCTGTATTAACATAATTCCGTGCAGTATTGGATACTGTTTCTATTGTTCATTTAAAGATTACTAAAATTTGTCATTTCACATTGTTTCATTTGGTTTGTTTCATAGAATCACTAAAAGTTTGAGCTAGAGGATACCTTTCTGGCAGAAAGGGACCTGGGGGTGCTGATCAACAAGAGGCTGAATATGAGCCCTCAGTGTTGCCCAGGTGGCCAAGAAGGCAAATGACATCCTGCCTGTATCAGAAACAATGTGGCTAGCAGGACCAGGGAGGAGTTTGTCCCTCTGTACTTGGCACTGGTGAGGCCACATCTCAAGAATTGTGTTCAGGTTTGGGCGTCTCAATATAAGAAAGACATTTTGGTGCTAGAGCGGGTCCAGAGAAGGGCAAGAGAGCTGGTGAAGGGCCTAGAGCACAAGTCTTATGAGGCATGGCTGAGGCAACTGAGGCTATTTAGTCTGAAGAAAAGGAGGCTGAGGGGACACCTTATTGATGGTCTCTTCTCCCAAGTAACTAGTGATAGAACAAGAGGAAATGGCTTCAAGTTGCAACAGGGGAGATTTAGGCTGGAAGGAAAAAATTATTCACTGAAAGGGTTGTCAGGCATTGGAACAGGCTGCTCAGGCAGGTGGTTGAGTCACCATCCCTGGATGTCTTTAAAAGCTGTAAAGATGTGGTGCTTGAGGACATGGCTTAGTGGTGGGCTTGGTAAAGGAGGATTAATGGTTGGACTCAATGATCTTAAAGGTTCTTTCTAAGCTAAATGATTCTATGATTTTATGAGGTCATCTCATTCTTCCCTAGAGTCCAAAGGCAGAAGCAGATCTAGAACTAAATTATTATTGCCATTAAATAAAATAATCTCTTTTCAATTCAAACTTACCCTACCACAAATGTTTGATTAGATTGATCATGACTAATTTTCATGTTCTTTCTCATATGTAACAGTATCAGCAGTACTGCAGTTTTGTTATTCTGCTTCAACTGTGTTTGCAACTAGTACAGTGAGTGACAGAGACTTTACATCCTGTCTCTTTCTGTCTTCCAGTAAATTATTAGGGGGACACTGAATTTGTATGAGAAATAATATTTTTAGTACTTAGCCAAATCTAAGATTTTCAGTTATTTTAATAATAATAATAAAAAAATCATTAAGTAGTCATAATTGCTTATAATAACCATTGTTTTGTTCCCAGCCCTTCATAAAACTAAAAAATCCAATACCTTGGTTGACCCCCAAACTTTGCAAACTTAATCAAGGCAAACAAAACTGTTCTTTATTTAGCAATTGAAGGAAGGGGAAAAAAAAAAAAAAAAAAGGGGGTTATTGCCAAGAAGAAAAAGGGATGTTTTTAAGATAATTTTTTTAAAGAAGGAATGTAGAAGCAAGCTTGTTTTAGCATCTTGAAGTGTTCATATTTCCAAAAATGTTGTTATTAGGAACAGTATAAGAAGCTTGGCTCATGAGTGAGGCTGCTGAACAAAGTATGTGCACTACTTAAGCAATGAATTTGTGTGTCAATTCAAAAAGGAATCTCCCTGAAGAGCAGAACAATTTTTGTGTTGTCTTAGGTCACAGTATCGGAGAGAACCTAAACAGATGAAGGAAGAGTTAGTAGCACTGTTAGTGAAAGGACAAGGAAAGAACTGCTCAATCTTGTTTTCAGTTGTATCTTTATGTACTAGCACTTCCGTTGTCATGTGAAAATGTTAACTGGAAGCCTACTAACCTGTAGGATGTTATTCTCTTGGACATCACAGAAAGAGAATTGGCATTTACTGTATTTCCCTCACCCCACCCCTGTTTTTCCTTCCTTCCTTAATCACATTTTCTTTCAGCCATCCAGTGTCAGTGGTGCAAAGTCTCATCCTAGAGACTGCTGTTACTGTACTTCAGCTGTCCATACACACACTACTAGTGGCACACTGTCATATCACGATCTCCAGAAGTCTTGAGGCATCTTTAGATCAGCTTTATGCAAGTGCTCAGTGTTGCTATGTTATTGTCATCTGTTCTCATCTATGTTGACTTTTCAGCACTTATCATTTCTAATAAAAATTTCAACTTGCAAAGGTTTCTTTTTGTTTATGAGGAACAACATCTAATATTTTCAATAGAAAAATAATTTTTAAAAATGTTGTTTTGGGTTTTTTTATCTTTACATTACTTCACAGTACATGCATGTTACCTGCCAAGATTATGCACATAGATGTATAGTGCTCCTTCTAACACACTGCTCTTTCTAGTTGTGATTCAGTTTATAAAGATTTCTAGTAAGATTGCAGCAAATAAGGTTACATTCAGCATTTCTTTTATAAATCGTAGTCATGGGTGCACTCCATATGTCTTCTGGTTTTAGATTTTTCTGTAATTTAGGTTATTCTTTGTCATACTTCCATTATCTGCACATTTGCTTCAACGCTTTTTACTTTCCTATATAGAAAACACTATTGATGGCATAAGTCTCTGTAAATTTTCCAGATGATATTCAGGTTGGAAAGCACCTCAGGAGGACTTTACTACAACCTCCTACTCAAGCATTTGTCCTTCATGTCCCAGAAACTTGCTCCAAGCAGACTTGCTCAATGATTTTCCCTCAGGCTGAAGCGAGGTTGCTTGGCTTTGCTGTGACATCAGCCAGCTCTTTCAGCTGTGGTGCAACAGGTCCTACAGACTTGATGAGTTCTCACGAGTAATCCCTTACTTGAGCATCATTCACTGTTGATAATTCCTCTCCTCCTTGAACCCTGCCTCTCAACACAGAGGCACAGGAGCCTCAGCAGTGTCCATTGGCACTCAGTTACCCACCCCATTCAGCCACAGTCCTGTGTTGTTTAAATGTTTAATGTAGCAGTAGAAGATCTAGCTGGTTGCTAACTGGGAGCTCTGCAAGTTGCTACCCAGGGAAGGGAGGAAAGAGGGGAAAGGGAACTAAAGAACTGTGAGAGCGGCAGTCACTCTTGAGGAGTAAGGAGAAGAGGGTTTGCTTGCTAGCAGATCTGCAAGTAGGGGCTGTGTGAGAATGGAAAGAGGGATACTTGGAAAAGGGTGTGAAAGTAGTGGCTGTGGCTTGGGAGAGAGAGCAACTTTTTAATAAGGTTTGAAGCAAGGGCAGAACCAGTTAATTTCATCTCTGGAAAAGAACCCTCTCAAGAAGGAGGTCTTTTTATCCCCTCTTCCCAGTGAGAAGAGAGTTTCCATACTAATTTCCCTATAGTGCATCCAAGTCTCAGGAGGTACCATCTCTCTCTCTTATGAATGGCTACGCTTCTTCCACCTTATGATGCATCATCATCATGTAAAGGGTCATACTTGTGGTCTGAAGAGTCCTCACAGAGGAATAACTTCTGTTCTAGAAAATATTTCTGCACACAAAGCAGTTGCCCTGGTGTACGGAGCACTATTCAGAGACATTAAGTGACCATGCTCTTCCCAGCTCATGATGATCCATAGACAAATTTTTGTCTGTGTGGTCTGTGTCAGCCACTTGCCCCTCATTGTCCCCACACTTCCACAGATAATTGTGTAAGGAAAGCATGTAGGAGTAATACTTCAGTGATGGATGGTATTGACTTTTCAGGTTCTCTCATATGGAAGGCCTAGGCAGTTTGAGTTTAAACAACCTGAAGAGCTTAGGGGTGTGCTCCAAGTAAGTTGGAGGGTTCAGTGATGTGATCTTTCTTGCAGCCCTTTATAAATAAATTAAAGTCTGCCTCGGTGACCTCAAAGTATGGTTATTGTTCCTGGTTTTCAAGAAATTTGTCATCATCTTTCTGGGTTTAATGGAGCTTTCCTCTCACAGCAGACTGCAGCCATACGTTAGAAACTTGCTGGTGCTGGCACCAAGCTGAGCTATTGCCTGAGGCTTGCAGCCCTCTTGGAGAGGTTATTATTCATAAGTAGTGTCATATTGTTGAGACGCCAAGTCAGTCCTCTGTTTTTCCAAGAGTGGGAAGAGGTAGCCATTGACTCATAGACAGAAGACAGTTGAAAGTAAAAAGGAGTAGTAAATTATAGTAACAAAACTGAAGTTTAGCAAGGGGAGATTGCAGTACAATAAAGGGCAGGTAAAATAAAAGATTTCAGATCATTCATGTGTGTGACTGAAGAAGGAACAGCAGAGTTGAATAACAAGTTGATGACTCACAGTCATTGGCAGACACTTTATATGGTGGGGAAACCCCCTCATGTTTGCCATGGTTGAAGAACTTTTACTGGTACTGAAGTCGCCTGTGGTGGTGTCAGCTCTTATGTGACTTTGGACCTAATGATCCCCATCGAAGTTATAGTGCACTTCAGTGTGGTATTTCTAGTTTAGTTTTCTAAAATCTAATTTGTTCATACAGCTGCTTTGAGAACTGAGCAAGCCCATAGGAAATGCGTTGAGGTGAATCAGAGGATTTGTTATAAGACTGTACTGTTTTTCCAAATGGGATTGCCAATGTATTCATAGCACCTCCTAAAAAGGAAAAAAAGAAGAGAAATAAACACAGGCAAAAAATCTTATTTTGCTTGTAGGCTTGTATTCTACAAACAGAATAGAGAAATTACCATTTGTTGTAAATTATAAACCAACCAACCAAAAACCAACCAACCACCCAACCAACCAAACAAACAAAAAAAAAAAAACACAAAAAAAACCCCAAACCACCAAACACCAAAGACAAAACATCATTGTTTAAATAAGTTTTCAAAATACTATCATTCTGAAATACGTGTTCAGTTGTCTGACTTCCAACACCCTCCCTTTGCTTTTATTTCCTTTACTCTTGCATTCGCAGTATTATTTCCAGCCACCTAAGCTGTTTAATGGGTTTGCACTGCTTTAAATTGCATTTGTATCACTGGCTTGGATCATAATATGCATGGCTAAAAATCTACTCTTACATAATTTTTTCTTTTTTTTCTTTACAGCTTACTGTACAAACATTAAATATTTCCTTGCAACTTAAAAAGTTACTTCATTTATATCTGACATCTTTGCTCTGACATCTGTATTTCTCCATTTGTTGGAGAAAATGGAGTGTCTATAAGCTAGTCATTGAGAGAAAAAGAGTGTTTTAACTTGAGATAGTCGTTCAAACTTGTAGAGCCATGACCAATTCTCATTCTTGACTTCCTATTCTGAGGTAACTATTACAATAAAATAAATGCTGCACTGAAAGACTGATGAAAAACTAGAATTAAAACAACTTTCTGTCCTTCATAACTTTGTTCTCCCCCAGACAATGCAGTTTGTTTGATAATTTTTCTTCGTACAGACTAATTTTTTGCAAAGTAATTTTCAGATAAGTGTTAAATAAATGCTTGTTATTATTATTACCAGTATATTTATTTGCAATTCAGTTGTTTAATTGACTTCTATTTTACTACAGCTCATAATGACAAGCATTTAAATCCTTTTTCAGTCTTCATTGTTCTTTCATCCCACACTGTGTTTTCTAACTGTTTTTCATCTCAAATCCCGTCAGAAGATAGGACTAAATGTAAAATTACTCAAACATATTTTAGCTTCCCCCTCCTTTTCTCAAGCTAGGCACAGAACTGGAAGATTTTTACAATATTTCACTTACAGAAAATCAGAATAAGCACACTTTTTCCAGGGCTGTACAGTTTAAAGGATGATGACCCTAATCCATTGAAGTTAAATACACCAGAATTGTGGTAATTTATCAGTATGTTTGAGAAGAGTGCAAAAAACACCTCAGTTATTTTGGTCAATGATAAAAGTGAAGTAGTCATGGGGAATAACTGGTCAGTTCTATATTTTGGTGCAATACCCTATAGCAGAAATAAATTTATAAGTATTACAAGGTGCAGTTTCTCTTAGCAATCAAGCTAAGACAAATAGATTTTAACAGTCTCTAAAACACATTGGTAGGACTGTAGCTAGCATGTCAGGAGTAGTGAGTACCCCTGTGCTTAACACTTATGAGCCCCTATCTGAAGTACTGGATCCAGTCTTCAGCTCATCATCTTCAAAGGAGGGTCAGTGAGAGACAAAACTCTGACAAACTTCAAAAAGGAAATGATAAGTAGATAGAGGAGAAAAAGCAGAATATTTGCAATGTGTCATTAAGCACGGGAAAGGGTCACATGAAGAGCCTGTGGAAGGTCCTTCCTTTGAGATTTTCAGAACTTTCCCAGAGAATGTCCTGAGCAATCTGATCTGGCTTGTTGACTTCGAACAATGGGCCAGAGGACCTCCAGATTTCATTGCTTTCCTTAGCATAAAGACTGGCCTAAGGTTTACTGTCTCACAAAAATTTTGAATAAAACCTTTTTTAAAATGGAAAGTTTTGGAACTGGTTGTCATATAACAGTGTAGAATATATAGAATGGAAGCATTTATGCAACAAAAGCTTAATCGATTTGTTAGAATTGTATTAAACTGCTGGATAGTCAGCTAATAAATGCATTGGTGAAAGTGAAAAGAGTTTTGTTCAGAGGCAGGTTGGTAAGGACAGAAGGTCATGAAAGGAGAGTCATGAAGGTTCCTAGGTTTTGTCTGTGGTTAGTTTACCAAAAGAATTGCCCACAAATCTATTATTTATTTCTATTTTATTTATTATTTTTATTATTCTATTATTTATTTCTATTTATTTCTATTTTATTTATTTTATTATTTATTATTTATTATTATGTTGAATA
>JAAGNO010029853.1:0-22733 GCA_033439905.1 Ceryle rudis
GCCTGGCTGCGTTCCTGTGTGACCTGTGCTGGATTATACGGTCCTGCTCTGGCAGGGGGGTTGGACTCGAAGATCTCGAAGGTCCCTTCCAACCCCTGACACTCTGTGAACTTCTATCAGATTAATTTATGTTGATGGTAAAAAAAACCCCGACAAACAAAAACAAACACAAAAAAAAAAAAAAACCAAACCAAAAAAAACCAACAAACCAAAACCAACCAAAACCAACAAACAGAACAACCCCTAAAATACCAGGAAAACAGTACATCTGGAGCTGCATAGCAAGAAGCTTTATCTCAGTGCCTCATGAACAAATAAAAACAACAAAAAAAGTTTCATTGGATCCTTCTGGACTTAACATTCAGCATATTTATGTTAAATTTATATGTAACTGTACACTGTTATAACTACCTAAAACATATCTGAGCATTTGGTAGGCATCAAGCCACCCATTTACAACTTAGTGAATCCCAGCTGCTACTCAATGGTAGCAACACATCTTAGACTTCAGGTAAAACTTACATTTACTATTCAAAGTACTAGATAGACAGTAGCTCTGCCACCTCCACTCTCCCGCTTCGCTGCACTCCCTGCTGCCGCCTTTGTTTTTGCAAGGCTCTTTTTGGAACGCACTGCCTGCAATGGACACCAGCGTACACTTGTGATGTCCTCCTTGTGTACATATAGCCATTGGGTGGGCACCAGGCTGATTCCAACCAATTCACTTCATGGGCACATACAGAGATTTAACACAGACCAGGACCTCCGGCTTCAAAAGGTAAAGCTAGCCAGATTTAACCCGCTGGTCTCACGCCAGAGATTCCCAGGACTAGTGTTTTCCTCTCCCAGGAAGATGCGGCATTGCTTGGTCACCATGGTGACAAGCACTTTTCTATATGGCAACCACCATCCTGAACTCTGCAACTCACTCCGGTGTGAAGCCCAAGTCTATGTAATTACACACACAGTTTGTTTTGCCTGTGCAGCCCAGCTGCAGGTTTGCCTGCTGCCCCAAGCTCTGCTCTTCACCAAGCACCAACACTGGAGCATTTCTGAGATGCCCACAGGCACCACGGTGCTCCCACCAGAGGATGAGTCGGGGCTGACCTACTAAATATTTTACGGGGAGAATGGCTGGTGCCTTTCCCAAGCGGGCTGCAGGAGAGCTCCTCGGAAGATCCAGCCAGAGCTCCGCTAACCAGTCAACCAGGCCAAGACTGCCATGGAAGTGACAGCGGGGGTAGCCTGCCACAGCAGCTACCTCATGCACTCTTCATCCTCCTCTTCTTTCCCTGTACGCCCTGCCACTGTCCTGAACTGGGGGGATGGACCAACTTCTCTGTCCCTCCCTAGCTGTGCTAATGCGAGGGCAGCTGGGTGAGGGTGGAGTGTGGGGTTGGTGGGGGAGGGGGTGGGGGTTGGACCCCCCCCTCTGGGGGGCGGGGACCCCCCGGGCGGGGCCGGGGCCCCCCCCCCGGGGGCGGCGCCCCCCCCCGGGGGCGGCACCACCCCCCCCCGGGGCCCGCCCGCCCGCGCTGCCCGGCGGCTTCTCGCGCGCGGGGAGCAGAGGGAAGAAGAAGCCAGCGCCGGGCCCCTGCGTTTGGAAATAACGCAGAACACCGCCCTCGGAATAATGTACCTTACCGAGGAAGTAAGACCGATAGCGGAATCAAGGCTTGGCAGAGAGCTGTTGATTTATATATGGTACTTCAACCGCTTTCCTTTACGACCTGAGCTTGTTAACGTGGGGATCTCCTCTGGCCACCTCCATTAACAGTCCTGGGTCTTGGTACAGGGGAACTTCATCTCCTGGTGATGAGCTCTATAATTTTATCATTTACACGCTGTGTATCCTCCAGAGGACATAAAAAGGCATAAAGGTGATTGCAACCTGCGTTTTCTTAATAGTTAAGCCTTCATCCGCAGTTATTTGTAAAGGTTTTACTGTGCTGAAGAATCCAAGGAGCTGGCAAAGGTATGCCTCGGAGGCTGGACCCCATCTTGTGACTCTTACCTCCCTCCTAGTTTCAGTTTACATGCATACTGCATGTGCCTGTGTACCAACTCCTTCAAATCACGGTGGTTATTTACATTATTTAGCCCCTGCTTTCAATGGCAGGAACACACTAGAAAAAAAAATGTGTAATTTAGAATTACTGTTATTTCTTCACAGATGACGTAAAGTCCAGTCTCTCTACTCTGCATCATGCCCCAGGACATATTCAGACAGTTTTTGCAGTTGACAAATGTATTTAGTAAAAAGCACATCTTGAAGAAAGGAAAATAAAACATAAGAACTGGCTACTAAGTAAAAAGAAACTATATTTTTGCATATATAATGTCTTGCAGTGCATAAATAAAAAATAAATTGGGTAAGGCCATCTGTGATTCTAATACACTGCTGCAACTACGTAACTTTCCTTATAGTTTCTAACATTTGGTCTTCGAGATAAAGCCTGCCCTGAGCTTACTCTATCAGAAATAAAATTCAGGTGCCCACAAGAAATCTTAATGAGTCATTTGTCTTGGTTCTTAGATAAAAATACATACAGGGTTTTGATATTCAAAATTATTTCCTGCCAAAGCACTCAGTTTATAGGGAGTGAAGGACAAAAGAAAATTCCTCACTGTGCAGCATTGCAAAGGTGATGAAGGAACTGGCCCAAAATACATCTCCTTTTCCAAAACACGTACGTTGGTACCTGTATAAATGTGAAGCAATGGAGATTTGTCTCCCCAGCTTATGCAGGCTGCAACCCCACCTGAAAAAAGTTGTGAGGTTTTAGTCATTCCAAAGCCAGCTTCTTTGAAAAACTAAAGGATTGGAAGCTGAAAAGAAGGACGAGGAACCAGAAAGCTGGTAACATTTTCAAATCTAGTGTCAAAATTGCTGCTTACATGAGTGACAAGAGTACTGACTTTGGGTCTTCCCTTCTAGATCTTATTTATTTCCTTCTATTCTACAGATTTCTAAAGATGAGAATTTAAGATGAAGATGTTGGTCTAGTTCTTCAACATGAAATCCCCTTTCAGCAATACTCTGGAAATCTAAATCTGCCTCTCCATAAAGAAAGCACAGCTGTAAAGATCTTGAGGTAACTATAGAGTCCTTTAGGAAATCCATTCTGTATTCCTCGGATTAAATGCATCCTATGCATCAGAAAAAGTCTTGGAACTACTGGCTGTACATTACTTTTTTAGGAAGGCCAGAAGTAGTAAACCAAACCCATTCCTCACGATCTTGAAGCCATAACACAAACTTCACCGTGAACTGAATCTAAACATAAATTATTTAAAGTCAGAACAGTCCTCTCTCAAAAGTTTCTCTCAAATATCTGTTACACAATCCTGGTTAGGCGGAATAATTCTTCAGCAGTGTAGATCAGTCATGAACTATTCTCAGCCTGGAGTAAAGAGTAAATTTTCCTTCCTGGGAGACATGGTTTTTTTTTGGTTTCTTCTCTCTCTGAATAGACTTTAACATTTCCTTTTCATTAACACAAAAATTAAGATACCACAGGTTGAACATGGAAATAGTTAAAAACAAATAAAAAAAGGTCTAGAATGAAGTCGATCTGGTAGTCACAGAAACATAAACCAAGACAGCCAACCAGTCTAGATTCCAGGTTCTAAGATATAACCAGAGTCCAGTAAATACTGCCCTGCTGTTAGAACAAAGGTAACAGATTATTATTAACACTTCTGCTCAGAATACAATGGAATTGCCTGTTGTAGTCAATAACACAGTCATATGAGGGTGGTAGCCTCATCAAAGGAAAGCATAAAAAGATTACCAGGGGAGGTGGACATTCAATCCTACCTTTGCCTCCTCAGCCACTGCTGAGATGAGCCAAAGCTGAGAAGCTCAATAGTGGAAAATTATTGCCAGATACCAAGTGGAGTACCTGGTATACATGGTCATTTCACATACCCATGGGATGCTCCCTAGTGAGTTGGGGTTAGGTGAAACCAAAAAGATCTGCTCAGCGTGTCATGCAGACAGTACGTACTACTCCACAAGAACTAGGTTCACAGGAGGGCGTGAAACTTCAGGTGTATTATATGCACGCTCCAACAGAACAAGGAGCAGATCCCAATGCAAGATGGATGCTCATTGAAGAGGAACTACCCCAGGAGAATGAACAGATACAGATTTTTCCAAGAATGAGAACAAAGGTTTTTATGACTGGCAAAAAGAGCCCTTAAGCACATCAACCCTAAATGTACCAAATACAAGAAGTGCATTGAGGAATAAAAATTCTGACCCTCAGATTTCTCAGCTAAGCATGGTAACTGGCTCAGAAGAAAGGGGTAGGTAAAATATTGCCAGGTGCACTGGTGCCAAATGGAATTTTCTTGAGTGAAAACACATGTAGGTTTATACAGTATCACAGGTCCCTGCACTAAAGGTTTTCTCTGTAAGCAGCAAGGGATAATCTCTCTAGCACACAGCTGCAATACCCGTCACTGCAGTACTGATGCTAAGGTCTTGCTTGACACCTTCTGGCTAGCTCAAGTTCAGAAGAGCCTCCTGAGTGATTCATTGTCTTTTCTGTAACCGGTAACTGAGTTATGCTGAAGCACTGGTTTTAAATTATTCTTGTGCCTCCTGTGGGAATAGAGATCGTTGCCTGCATTGCAACAATCTCTGCTGAGACCTGAGGCACAGCTGCTGGTCTCACTGCTGAGTAGGATCTTTTCAACCCACCTGGGGTAGGATATCACCACACTTACCAGAGTTCTGTCAGCCTGTGCCCCTGAGAACAATGCGGAAACTTTTTGGTTTGCTTGTGGCTTTTTTGTGGTTTTGTTTTTCTGTGTGTTTGGGGGGTGTTTTTCTGTTGTTGTTTTGCTGTTGTTGTTTTCCCCCCCTTATTCTTTGAATCAGGTGAAATCCTCAAAAAATCTGAAATTTGGGGGAATTTTCCTAGTTTACAAGACTGCTTCCTGGACAATTGTAAGAGAGAAGCTACTTCCGTAAATAATAAAAGTGGTTGTTTGGTGAGCCAATTATGAAAGTTACTCCTTCATACAGTTAACAGGCTTCAAAGCACAGAAGCAGGGAGTCAGCCAGATCCCAGTGCTGACTATGCTTTCTAACACAGTTTCTTTGAAATACAAGGGTTTACTTGTTTGTTATAGTCTTTTCAACAGACCAAGAAAAAACTATTTCAAAAAATAGATTAAATATTTACAGTAAGTCCCTTAATATTAGTAGGAAACTGCCCAAATACAAAGGGTATTGAGAGCCCAGCTGTCTGCCAGGAAGTGACAGAAGGGACCGAGTATCACGAATAACACTGCCCTGCCCCTTATGTAACAGGCAAAAAAATCATAAGCACGTGCGAGACATTGTCACACTCTGAAAGGACACGGTTGAGGAAGTTCTTGTGTGATCTCATCCACATTGCATCCCAACCATACTCCAAAAGGTTAAATTACTTTTAAAACCCAGTTATTTATACTTGATAAAATTAATGAGACCGATCCATCATTCGGAGTTATGCACAGTGGTTTGGGAATGTTGCCATTTTTTAAAAAGATACCTTGCATCAGTCTGATGTAGGTGCTTATGAGGTGTGGATGTAAAATATGATCACAACATAAGAACAGAAGCCTGTCTGTACCCTATGCGCATTCACTTGGACAAGGCACAGATCATGACACAAGGTGAAACATAAAGGGGCACTGGGACCATTTATAATTATGAGTATATTATGACATTATATATTTTTCAAATTATGTTCCTACCAAACAGAAAACTGATGGATTCAACTAAATTGACACACAGGCACAGGTATAAAACACCGGGCAGAAATTTTTACTTTGTGGAACAAAAGAAGGGTCCAGCAAGTAGGGAAAGTTGCTCGTCTATTTCCCTCTCCCTGAGAAGAGCTGAATTTGGTGAAGGTAGGCTAAACGCACACAGATACAGAAAACCCTGTTTGAAATTGCACTCCTGTATTATTAGCAGCTCCCGGCAAGAACAGGTTTTGCCCCAGATTTCCTATCAGAAGCCGTGCATTATGTAGTAGAGCTAAGAGACAAGTAATTGCAATTTCTGGTGGGATATCATTTTTTCAGAAACTGTGCCCCCACAGAATGATGAAAATGACTAAAGAGAAAAAGAAATTAAACCCAATGTATTTTGGTAGTTATCTTCATGAAAAATGTACCAGAAATAGACTTGTTTACAGAACAGCTCCTGTTGTGCAAAAGACTGAAGAAAGCAGCCCTGCCTTGTGCTATGTTTACAGGCTATGAAAAAATAATGCAAACATATGATATCGCACCTCTCTCCAAGGCTTTCCATCATCACACCATGCCTGTCTCCTTTGCCCACTTCTAAATTTCAAAGAAAAGACTTTCCTAGTATTTACGCAGTGTCCTCTCTCACATTCACAAAGAATTCCTGTAAATAACTGTATATCATCCTTCAGAATTCACCTCTAAACTATCTTGTTCCAAGACGCCTACCAAAAACCTGACAATAGATGGCTGTTCAGGCGCTGCGGCTGCTGCCCTGCATGTTTACCAAAACTGCAGGCTCGATTCCCGATCATTTCCCACCTGTCTGGATGAATCAATTGTTCTAAACTTAGAGCACCAAAAAACGTGCACCTTTTCCACATATATGGCTCCCTCGTTAATGTACAGAAAGCGTTGCAATTTTAATGGCTGCAGAGGGGTGTTACTTATTTTCCTATCACATGAACACAAGGTGGTGCTAATGCTCCTGTCACCAGTACTGATTCTCTACTTCCCCAGTAAGCCTTACTTGGATGATGGTACCTGATGTGTAGCTGGTGTACCAGGTATTTAATTTCCCTCAAATTAATGATAAGTAGTAATAGCTATTAAAATAAAACATTTTTAAAACATAAAACAATATAAAAATATTTTTCCAATTGACATAGAGAAATATTTTCTTCATTGTGTTTGAAACCCCAGAACCCTCCAGACCAGCTGTACTTCCAGCTTCACTTCAAGACCCGAATAAAAACGAATTCTAAACCAAGAAAGAAAAGGAAAAAAAAAGCCTTAAGAGCATTCATATTTTTCCAGTTCTTAAGAAAGAAGTTAAAAAAAAAAAAAAAAAAAAAAGCCCAACACATTAAATGAATGTGTGAAATATATAAATAAATATGCTCCCAGGTAATTGAAGAGAGCTGGAGATGTGAAAAGATCAGTTTAAATGCTTCCTCCTCTTAGGGGGAAGTCCTTTGGTACTGCAGAAAGGTGCATCTAAACTGTAAGATTTTAAAACCTTTTACTAAGAGAGATGAATATTACAAATCATTTTTGAAAAATATTCAATAAAAATGTTTATTCCTGAATACGAATACACGCTAGAAGAGCTTTGAGTCTATTGGCTTGCCCATTAAACTAAGGAACTAAGGTTAAAGCACTTCTGAAGAGAGATTAAAATTCCAAATAGCAGGGATCGTTTCTTTCCTAAATAAAAGTGCAAAACTTCTCACTGCATTGAAAGCTGACACTGCAGAAGATAAGGAACATAAAAAACAAAGGGATGGTTCATAGAATGTTCTGGATCCGTTGCTTCATCAACCTCATGATCAGCCTACAGTGTAATTTATTGCATAGGAAGGAAATCATAATAGGGATCTTTTTTTCATATACAGGGTATAAAGACATAAAAGTCCCTTCTTCCATATTTCTTTTCAGGTTCATCTGATAATTACACAATTAATTGTGTTGGAGAGAAATTCTGGCTCACAGCGCGGTGCAGTATTTTTTGAGGCATCTGAAAGCGAACATACTTAATGAAAGATCATCTACCCAACCTGCTTCTCCCTTCCTCTGTTCCCTTTTATTACATAATACTCCCCTATATTCCTGCTGCTTTTCTTCTTTTCCTGTGTTTTTGCTGATCCGCCTTGTTCATGTATTTATTTACTTTTCCCTTAGGAAAATATACTAAAACAAAACCTAAATATCTTAATCTCTTCAGCTTAATTAGACATGAAAGCAACTCTAGCCTCATTAAGAAATGTCCTAAAGCAACAGGTAAAATGGAGTCACACGAGTTTGAAATCTCATCCAGAGAGCAGCTTGTCAGACAGTCCTGGTTACTGAAGAAGCCTGGGATATAGCTACTGTAGAGAAGAGAAAAACTAAATGCTTAGTATAAATCTCAGTGGAAGAGATGACTAATTAGAGATAATTATACACAGATTTCTTGCATTAAAAGTGCTTTAAAACATAAACATTCACATTTTACTTAGGCTCCCAAGTGCTTCCTAGAAAGCAAGCTTGCAAAAAAAAGGTCTTTTAAATGATGTCACACACTTACAAACTAAATGGTTTTTAAGAGGCATCTCACAGAAAATTGTGATGCACTGATTTTGCTCGTTCACCTTCCATTTAGTAAGAAACTGCAATAAAATTTAAGGCCGCCCTATCACAAAGGTAATCAAGGGTCAGGCAGTACGGATTTGGTACCCTTCACTAGCAACTTCAAAACCTGTACCCCAAATTTGCTTGTCAGAAAGGCACTGGACTCTCTTTACAACAGAGGTCAGAACACTGATAAAAGGACACAAAAAAGGGATACTGTGTAAAAATATATCATCTATGACATAAAAAAAAAAGTAAAAATAAAAATTTAGGACACAAATTGTAAGAAAACTTCTGGAATGTTTATGCAAAATTCTGAAAGTGTAGAAAATGGTCTTAGATACCTTCATCCCTTAGTACTACTTACACTGAAACAAATAAGAGGATTCCAAATTTTTACACTGGAACTCCATTTTTCTTTCAGTTTTATATTAATCACAGTCTTTCATGTCATTCCCAGAAAATATAGAGGTAATTTACTGTGCAACCAGTTAGTGTACTTTTTTGAGTTAGCACCTTAAGACACCACATTTCAAATCGCAAAAGTTTTTGATGTTTTTTATAGCTATCCTGCAGGTGTTCAGGAAAATCTATACATCCTATTTATTCAAGATTCATTGTGACGTGCCAGTTTTTCATCTTGTAAACCATTGTCAATTCATACCGGTTGCTTTGGCAAAACGGGAACACACAGGATTCGTCCATTCATCCATGTAGTTACCTGTCAAATTCTTTATCTTATTATTGCATGTTCATGTCAAAAGAACATTTAATGTCTTTGTTAGAGATGGGAGTGAACCTGCAGACTCAGCAGGTTTGTGGATAATACCACGTTGCAGTGAGTGGTCCATACGCAGACCAGGGCTCACAGGAACCTTACAAAGTTCAGTAAAAGATACCACAAAGTCCCGTATGTAAATACAAGTGCCATATACCTGTGCAGGTCAAGGCCAAGGCAGCCAGCATCATCTCAGGATCCTGATGAATGACCTGAATTAGCAAAAGTGTCACTGCAGGAAAGGACAACAGCAGGCCAGGCTGTACCCAGCAGGTAGAGGGAAGTCATCCCGGGCCTCTCTGCAGTATTTCTGAGACCGTATCTGACATACGGGGTAGTTTAGCCTGAAGAAAAGGCGGCTCACTGGAGACCCTATCACTCTCTACAATTACCTGAAAGGAGGTTGTAGCGAGGCTGGTCTCCTCCCAAGTAACAAGTGATAGGACAAGAGGAAACAGCCTCAAGTTTCACCACAGGAAGTTTAGGTTGGCTATTAGCAAAAATTTCTTCAACTGAAAGGGTTGTCAAGCCCTGGAACAGGCTGCCGAGGGAAGTTGTGGAGTCACCATCCCCGGAGTGATTTAAAAGACATACAGATGTGGTGCTGCCAAGTGGTAGACTTGGCAGTGCTGGGGCAATGGTTGGACTTGATGATCTTAAAGATCTCTTCTGACCAAAACAATTCTATGATCCTATATAGTTTTGAGCTTCCAAGTACAAGACAGACAGACTTTCTGGAATGAGCGAAGCAAGATGGGAGAGAACAAAGGCAACCAACACACATTGGAACAAGAGAAATTCCAACCAGATATTAGGAGAAATGTTTTTACTACAGGGTCATCAAATACTAGAAGAGGTTGACTGAAAGGACCAGACTCTAAGTGCAGGTTAGATTAAAAATTTCTTGAGATCCCTTCCAACTTAAGTTATTTTATGATTCTATGATTGATCATTTTTTTTTATTACACCAAAAGAAACCAAGTCAAAAATACTTGCATGTAAAACCTTCACAGTCACTATATTTATAATAAACTATTCCAGATAGCTTTAAAAAAAAAATCCCAAACCTTTCAATTGATTCAACCCATTCTTCCAATGCGATTATAGTCCTGACTAACCACAGAAAATAATTTTTTTTTTTTTCAGCACTTCACTTGAACTTCATAAAGTAGAGTTTAGATCATCATTACCCTTCCAGTGTGTTACTGTCTTCGAGTTAGGGTCACTGCTATCTGCATATATTAAAAGAGATCAGCCATTCTGAGGAGGTAAAGAATTAAAATATGTAACTGGTCGTAACAATAATGAATGTTTAATCACAGTGCAAAGTTTTAAAAAGCGCAGTTCCTTAAGTATGCAAATCTCAAGTTTTTATAACTAGAATTGGTACTTTGGCACTATCCATGCCAATAGTTTGGAGCTAATAATAGCACACGTACAAGGTTAATATTCTCATTATCTCATTTTCACTTGCTTACCATCAGAACACGCTGGCAGTGACGATGGGGATGGAAAGTCATCTAAAGCAAAGAGTGTGGACACCCACAATTATAGAAAACACACTGCAATGAAAATAAATACTGCAGGAGGCCATAGGAATATCAGGCAAAAGCAATGAATTTGCAAGGTTTGTCATGCCAGTAAAAAGTGAAATGAAAAGAATATTGTGGCCACATTTGTTCTATAACTGCTTTTTAAGCAAAAAAGAATCTTTTTAGAGGAAGTCTTGGAGATAGAATAGAATTAGCAGCAATTATTTATCAGACAGAGAATATTAATCTGTAATCGGAAGGTGTCTGATTCTTACAGTTACAGCATACAGACAATTACAGAAATATTCTGATAGTTACCAATGCAGTTTGGGGGTGCTGGGTGCAGAAGACTGGGTCCCCCGTTCCTTAGTGCATTTTTAACTGGAAGTAATATGATGAAGGCCTTAGTATTCAAGGCTACTGGTGCTTCTCTGCTAATTTACATTTATATTCTTAATGTCTAGATTGAGCCTAGGGAAATTTAGAACTCTATTTCATTAATGCTAACTTCTACAGAAATCCCAATATGCACAGAAGTTCCTAGATTGCAGGGCTAGTTAGATGAGAATGCAGAAGCTAAACATAATTGCTGGGTGGTTATCATAGTTAAATATGTACTGTCAGTTTTGACTTTTGAAACCCCTACAGACATAAATCCACTGGTTTAAAAGTTAAAAATATAAAGTAACTGACTAATGGGTTAAAATTAAATTTTAAACAAGTGTTTTGAGTTTAATCTCTTGTTTGCAGATATGTTATAAACTGTTACAGCATAACAACACCATGCTTGGCTTTTTCGGGAGAAGTTTCTGTGAAGAGTTAGATCATTTAATCTCTCTTTTCTTGGCTTTTGCATAGATGGCAAATTAGAAATACATGTGCAGCCATTTTAACGGTCCAGATTGGGTTGTGTTCTGGCAGGCTTTTGTGAAGTGCTGCAGTTTTACGATGCTAATGCAGCATTAATGTGCACCCATTTACTGGCTGTCATCAGCTCTTTGCAGAAGGTTCTGGTGCAACTGGTGCAATTCTTTCAAAATAGCCCATTTAGAGCTCTGGATGCAGAAATCTTGGTCACCTGAAGAAATCCCTGCATATATAAGTGTAGATATATATTAATATATATATGAAAATAAACAGAAATATATAGGTAAACATGCTTCTCAGTGCCTAAAGTTTGTCTAAACTGGCTATGTAACTTTTTTTCCCCTGCAAAGCTGAACAGCCCTTGTTTTTATACCAGTGAAAATAGAAAACAGAGTAAAAACATACCAGATACAGACATCTAATTGGGCAATAATTGGCTCAGGATGAATAAGACTTGATAATTTTGAGACACCAGGATTTAGTGCCATAGGTCTGTCTGCAATTTTTGCCAGGCACATTACTCCAAATCTTAAATTCTGATGGGCCTCATACAGGGCCCATGATATCCATTCAAAAATAAAGTGATCAGAATGTTCCGCTTTGGTCTAGTTTGTTTCCATCTTGCACAGGTAAGACTCCACCGGTATGAGATGTAGAGAATCAGACCCAGAATAAATAAATTAAAAGTCATTATAAAATATGCATGGGGCATTTAAGTAAAACCATATTTTCTGCAAGGTAGTGTCTTACGGAATTTATAGTATAGTATATCACCAAGAGAGAAACTGGAGAAAAGGTTAATAGCTGGACTAATTATAAATCCAGATATATATAATTCAGCCTCCTAAACACCATCATGCCCTTGCTGTTTAAGTAAGAAGTTAAGGGAAATATTCTTTTGGAACCTATTGGTCTTTCCTGTAATATTTATGAGTATAGTAGCATTTAATTCATTATTTATAGGTTTCTGACATGCATCTCATTTACGTGATATATAATTTTTATCAGTAGCACTTTGTAGACAAGCAAATACTCCGAGAAAGCAGAATATAATGTAAATCTGCAATAGCCTTTGGGAAAATGTATTAAGTATGTAAACCTGACTAAGTAATGTGTGGAGATATGGGACAGTATGTTAAACCTACAATTTTGTTATAGCCGAGGTAAATTTTAATGTTTATGTTATTCATCCCAACTGCAAAATCTTTAATTTTAATTTTCACTACGCAGCAATGGATAAGAATCACAATTATTCTCATGTGAATTCTCACGCTCCTTTAACGTAAGGGGTCTTTATGTTGTTTTTCTGTTGGATGGGAAGAGGAGAAACAGTTTGAAACAATCCAGCATAATATTTGGCATAAAAACTAATGACTAGCTGAAAGGTCTGTTTATAAATGAGTGAACTAAGTGCAATTTAGCTGTTCTCAAACTGATAAGCACACACGTATGTGTGGATATATACTTATATAATAGGAAGCTGTAATGTAGTGTAGAATCATTCTGACACATCTCATGGTCTACAAGTGGAATACACATACAGTAAAGCAGCTCTAACAGCTTTGAATTGTAGAACTTGGGATGATGGGACCTTAAGCCTATATACCATTTTAAAGAGACTAAGATATGTCTGTGGAAATGAACAGGAAAGGTTTCTAGTGTGAGAATAAATCAGATATGTCAATCTAAGTAGAAAAATACAGAAATAGTACAAGTCATGAGGAGAAATAATAATGAGATATAGGCCCAGTTGAAAGATAATGGAAAAGTGCAGTAATACTCCTTGAAACTGCTTTGCAATGCAACATAGCTGAACAGTAAGTATCTGACCAAGTGTTTTACAGCTGAAGATTGTATTTCTGGAGTTTCAATGCATTATGTTTTCCCTTTTTCACAGATCTTGTATTACTATAATTGCCACAATTCTCCATTATTTGATAATTTCACATAAGTTGTCACAAAAGGTAAAACAATGTTTTTGAACACCTCATCAGAGATAATTATCCTTTTGCTAGATAACCTTTCAAATGCACACAGAGCTTCTGTTCCATAAAACTCTCAGTGGTCATGGTGAACAAAGAATTACAGACATTCATTTATTCTCAAAGCGAGTAAAAGTGACAACTGGTCAAGCCTCTCAGTCACTGCAACTAAATGCAATGGCTTTCAACCTTTTGGGAGCAAGATTCACTGCTGACATGCCCTCAGTCCCTGCTGGAGGGAAAAGGCAGGAGGACCTGGGATGCAAGCTTCAAGGGTCAAAGAACATTAGTCTCATCAGGAGAATGAGAAAAGGCTCTACTGTTGTTGTGTGGAAGAATAGGAGAGAAAACTGTCATCATTAATAATTTTACACATTTAGAAAATAACATTTTTGATATATAGCTGTATGAAGATATGGATATAATGTTTACTGGGCAGATTCTTTTGAACCATTATACTATTCTTTTAAAAAGCAACTGACAGCAATCTGTTTTCAATAAATGTAAATCTTTACTGTCAAATGTTCCTGGAAAAAACTTCAAAATCAAACAAAAGCAAGCTTTGTTCTAGTTAATCTCACACGGGCCTCCTATAAACACAAGCACTAAATCTTGTAACTCATTACCTCTTCCCTTGTTAGAGGCTAAATGATACTTCTTCCCATTGTAAGAGGAATGAAGAGTATGCATTTTCTGAGCTGCTGAAGCTTGTTATTGAAATTAAGCTTTATGACACTGATGTTTTCCGTACTTGGACCCAGTCTATTGGATGTGTGTGGCTGCTTCCAGAAATAAGAAGGGCAAATGTCAATGCGTTTTCAAAAGCAAAGGCAAGGAATGGGTTGTTAAATGGGCTGAGTTAAGCAATCTCCTAGAAAGGACACCTACCAAAAGAGTGGGCAGAAGAGCTTGTCCTAATGTGCTCCTCCATCTCTGTGACTGTAGAGTCCAAACTCAACCATGTCCTTTCCTTTTAATACTTTTTCATTTCTGTGGTTTTCAGTAAGATTGATTCCTTTAAAAAGGCTGGATGGCAAGGAACATATCAACCCCTTCACTCATCTTTAAATAAAAGAATGTCTATTTCGTTGTTTATGAAGTAGCGAGGAAGTACTGCCTCTATTTGCCAAAGAATCCTTGTCAATTTTCCTTTCCACATGTTATAAACCATATTGATGTGAATGCCTTCTGAAGTTACTCAGTCAAAAAAGTAATTCATTTCAGTAGAACGATTTCTGAGGCACATCACTGCCCTATAGACTTTCATCACATTCCTTTCTTCACATGAAAAATGAGTACATTTCTAAACTGTAATTTTAAATATTGAATAAGGCTACTGATACCAGAAAGTTAGATTATTCAAGACATGAGCTTACAAAGTGTGGAACACTGTTATTATCAAGGTACTAAGCAAGGGTGTACAGCCTTTTCCATGTAGCATGCAGCACTTTGGTGGATTAGACCCTGAAGATAGAGGAGTAACAGTTTTTAAGAATTAATGTAGAGAGATGGAAGACAAGATATTACATAAGCCCAATTATCTGGCCTTTTAGATATCTTAATTTGGAAAGATATATTTAATTTATATTAAAAATGCATTCATGTATAGATCAGTAGGCTCTTTTTTTCAGTTTAGTCATGTATCACATCTACTTCATAGTGTTCATATTCTCTTGGATCAAGGAGTTGGCAGCTTTGGGTATTTAACACTTCATTATTTAACACTTCATTAACACACGGTATTAGCCTATAATAATAAGAACAGGTTATACTGACAATATGCACGTTGCAGTTTGACAGCATTCATTTAGAATTAGCAACAGAGGGAAGTAATTATATTAAAAGGGGCAAGGCATTGAAAACCCAGATTTTATTTGTACTTTATTAATAACTTAATGTATAGACTTTAAGGTCCTGGAGAACTTACGTGTTAGCTTCATATTTTCACACAACTGCAATGGAAGTACAAGACAACTGAAATTAGACACATATGATTAAAACCCTAGGTATCTGCAGTTTGTCAGTATTTTACTGTGTGCTAATTCTGGAGAAAAAAAAAAAAAAAAATTTTAGTTCTGCATCCAGTCAGTTTTCCAGTCAAGTTTTTCTCTTGAGAAGTCAAGTGAAATTCTGATGGGGAATGGGCACATATTTATCTTCCTGCTGTACATGTATCATCTTGGAGCATTAATGTTGCCACTAAAATTATGCCGTACTTGTTGAGCACTTTGATAAATGACAAATGCACTTGTTTGTGAATTAGGATCTCTGTTCTCTAAGTTGATTTTAACATACTTAATATGTGCTTTGATTCTTACAGCTCTTCATCTTGCTTCTTGGTTTCAGTAGAGTTTTCTTCTTCAAGGAGTACATGCTTTCAGATTGTTGTTTTGCCTAGGGTATTTTGATTTATCTTATTCTAGTGTGTTTCCCTATTCAGCTAGTTGCCATGAATCAGAAATTTATGTTCTTTTCATCAAGAGCTTTTGCTTTCCATGAGGTATAATTTTATTTACTTTTTCCCTTTTCTTTTGTCCTTTCTTTCTGGTTCTTTTTGATAATTCATTTGAAGGAAGCAACATTTTATTTAATGCGCTTGTAAACCATCACTGAATGTATTACTACAGCGTAAATTATTCCTCTTTCATGAAACACTAGAAGAATTAATTATACAAATTCTGTAAAGTCAGTGGAATAACTTGATAGAATGAGAGAACACAATAGCCTCTCATTTCACTAGTGCAGATGATACCAAATAGATAGCAACACATCAGTAAGCACTGACAAGCCTAGTTTGCAGGTGAGTAATTAAGGGCCAACAGAGAGTAAGTAATTCTCTGAAAACCTAATTTTGAATTGTTTGCCAGGGTTGTTTATGCTGGATCATATTTGGAACCAGATGTTCCATGGATTACCTGGACACTAGTTTTAGTAAACCTCCTCTCTGCCATCCTTAAGAATTTCTTGGATTACAATTTCTAGATATTTAACAGAAATCAGTCACCGCTTTGTTCACCTTCAAAGCCTGACATTTCAAGTAAAAGATCAAAATACATTTTAGGACACAAAACTATTCTTCTGAGGTAGTATTAGTATTGCAGCCTTTTATCATCAGCATCTCGAGCTGTTATTTTGTATTCTGTAATTTGTAATATACAATGCATTATACATACGTGAGCTTCATCTACGAAGAATTATTTTCCACACTGAAAGGATAACAAAGAAGGAAGTGCTCCACAAATATGATAAAATTCCCAATTTACGTTGAAAAATACAGCAGTTCCACCCAACACACTAAATTTTGAGGAAAAAGATTAGAGTTATCTTTCTCCATTCCCAGGCAGAAAGTGTATTTTTTTCCCAAGCTGCACTGGCGAGCTTAAGGGAGTCATTCATAATTGCTTTATACAGAAAAAAAAACCCTAATTGATGAAGCTGGGAAAAGGAGAAAAATTGTATGGTTAAATTAATGTATTTGCATGATAACTACACTGTAAGATTTTAAAATGCAAACATAAAACCTTGATTTGCATTTCAGATCAGTAACATATCACGCATAGCTTTAAAATCAGCTGATGGTATGTATGTATTTTTAATGAAAGAGTCTTATGAAAGATGCAGAAAAGCTTAATTAGCAGAATAATAGAAAAGATGAAGTTCAAGCAAAATTTTCTTCGGCCCCTTTTACCTGTACGCTCCCACAAACACGTGAACGGGGAGATGAAAACAAAAATGGTAAGACCATGTCTTACAAAATGAAGATATTGTAAAAAGATAACAGGAAATAGGCCATTCACAGCGAATACTGGAACACACAAAGAATAAAATATAGCTAACAGAAAATCCAATTTTAATAAGTGGTTTTAAAACAGGATCCGTAAAAGGATAGCAAGATCACTACTCATGTAAGAATAGCTGTCTGTTGTAAAGGTCTCTGTTAGAAAAGTAGTTACAGACACACTTTTCAACAAGCATCCAACTTTCACTAGCCTTGTAAGACAAGACCCTTACAAATGTGACAACTACTGCAATTTTATATCACATTAAGAATAGAGAATTAAAAGGAAAAATTAAGACAGTGTCTTCCTTTTACATTGTTGGATGAACAGTGTTCTCAAATTAAAAGAGTGTTAATATGCATGACAGGGACCCTAAATAAGAATTCTATTTCTTATGTAGTATTATTCTGTCCCAAACTATTGTCCATTTCATTCTTTGGAATACTGCTCTTGAAATTTTCACCAAATTCCAAACCTTCATATAAGGGAGTAGTAGGAATTCTTCGGTAGGGTTATGCTTTATGTGGAGTTGCATTAGTTTGTGGATGTGAGAAAGCTGCTCTGAAAAGCGTTTCTTTAAAAAACACTGTGGAATTTTAGATCTTGCTAGAGTGATTCCAGTTTACACTACTTTACTGTAAGGAAAAGGTGCCTGCTTATCAGGGCCAAAATTAATTTGAGGTCCAAAGATCAAGCTCTCAAAACATCACAGTCTAGCCAGATTGTCAAGTAAGAAAATGACATAATTTATTCTTTTATAATCCCACTCTTGTAAAATTGTATCATCAATTTAATCTAACCCTAAGGAACACTATTAAGAAGGAAATAGGTTATAATGAAAAGTTTAAGATATGGTTTGGAGTCCTCTGTTACTAATGTGAGAGCTGCTAAGGCTTTTACTTCAGACTACAGCACTGCAAGTAAGGCCTAAGTTGAGAGTTGATTACAGAAACATCTTTATATCTTGGATTTTCATCTTCTGAGTTTCTCTATTTTGCCTAGAATTCTGGCCCTTGTATAACTATTCAGCTATGAATTAACTGTAATTGGAAAGAATTCATCAAGAATAAGCAATTACATTTCTGGTCCAATAGCCAGAATATAATTCAGTTCAATCTCTTCAGGTTTTGTTGACCTAACCGGGAGAAATGCATCGAGAACATCATTTTTGTCACTGAAATATGCACAGAAAGCAGTTATCACCAACTAAGCGAACGTCACGTTTGTAATGACCTGGATTCGCTCCCAGATTGATAAACGGTGCATAATAAACTGTATAGCTCACCAAAGCAATGGCCACTTTCTCAGTGACATTCTTGCATGCATCACAGCTTCCCTTTAGCTTTTGAACAAACGTTTGTCTTGCAGTTTGCATTCCTCTTGGAAAATAATACTGATTTGAAATATCTCCACAACCGCTACATTTAACCTATGTCTTGTTCATGCTGTTTGCAATTCTCCTGCCACCGAAGATCTACAATACTTCTGTCAAGTTCTCTGTTAGTCTGAGTAGTATTTACTCCATCTTTTTCAAAGGGTTTCTCTTATCTGATACGATATACAAAAGGCATACAGACAAGGAAAGGTTTATACTAGCAGTTATCCACACAAAAAGATGCGCTGTTCTAGTCTTGAACTTTCTACAGAATTTGATCTGCTTGTTACAAGTTTTCCTACTATCATTTTCTGATAGCTGTCTAAAGAAGACATCCACAAGCTATTATAATTCATTTCCCTGTAGAAGGATATTCTCAATACTGTGGCTTCATGTATTTAGACTACATCAGAATAGGTAATAAGTATAAAACAGGAACCCCCTTCTTCCTAAGAAGTGGTGAACACTGTTTCTCATCTCCGATCGTAAGAACATCTTGCAGTTTATGGTTGGGAGACAGGCTCATTTTCTTCCAGTACTGATAGAAGCTATCCATCTCTGTTCTGGGAGCCGCACATCTGCACCCTCAGACAGAATGTTCTGTCAATTGGTTAAGGCAGCTGTGATGGAAATTTTTATCCAGAGGACATTTCAAATACAGAGGAGCAGCACCATGCTGACATCAGACATAAGTGCGACTGAAGCCATGCAGCTGGCATGAACAATGTGCCTTTCTGCTACCTCTAGCCATGGCACGCCACCAGCTCAGAAGGTTGAAATGCACTGTATTTACATTCCTGTTGTACTGTGCAGTAGAAGAATAATTGAGCAATAAATAGTTTATATTGCACCATGCAAAGAAAATTAGGAATTCTTGTAAACAGTCTTCAGCAACAGGCAAAAGACACAATTCTGCTCAACTACCCCAGCTGACCCCAGCCAGCTGTACCATGGCAGCACTTGGCGAGGTGGATATCTGCATCATTAACAGCATAGTAACTACTGTTAAATGAAGGCTTCTTCATCAGCTTTGGGAAAGAGGCAGGGATATAAAAGGGGACAGTGTGAAACTTTATCATGTTTTTTAAACAATGACACTTGAAGGTCATGGCAGCTTTGAGAAAACTCCAGTGCTGCAACCTATGCTATGTCGGCTCTTCAAGAAAACATTCCTTCCAGTGCTGTGAATATAGACTTCTCACAGTACTAAAATCTACTTTTAGAAGATTACTGTATCATCTGAAATATGCTTCCCTCTAAAAACGTAAGTCTTTTAGCTTGATACGGCACCAGTGAATATTGAGAAGTGAATACCTTGCCATTCCTATACTTCAGTTTATTCCTTTTTGTTACCTAAGAGTTCTGATCTGTATTCCTTTGCCCTCACCGAATGGATGTTCCAGTATTCACAGCATTTTGATAACATCCGTTTTAGAATCTAGTTGTTGTATCTGTTGCTCCCCCCACCTGTATTTGTCATCCGGATGGAAGATATAACACTGCAACCCTGGGTTGAAAAGGATGAGCACACTGAACGGTTGTTCTGCAGCAATCTATATGCATAGCTTTATCTCTGGTTGGCCTATGAGTCACTCCAAATTAAGGCCCCGTTTTGCTGTGCACTGAGCAGAGTAGAAGACTGTCCTGAGACTTAAAACAATCCTGAGCACACAGTTATGAGATGTACAACCAACACCATTTGCTGTCTTGGTTTTTTTTTATTGTTTAGAGAACAATAAATGAATGAAAAATCACATGACTGACAAGATTCCACATAGGATTCATACAGTGGAATCTCCTCCTCTTAATACTTGTCGTGCTCCACCTACACCTCCAGGGTCTCTTGTGGTGCTTTCTCACCGCTCACCTATCCCAGCATCCCGCACGTAGCACAAACCTGAGAAAGCACTAATATGGCATCAAGATGATGATGTCCTCACGCACAAAGAAATGTCATCTACAACACGTTTAACTGTGTCTGCAGCACATGCTTTAGCCTCTCTCCCAATCCCATTTCTCACCGAGCCATGTCTCTCCAACCATCAAAAGATATTTCAGAGACTGTACTTCAACATCTAACATGCTTTCATTGCATTCAACCATTTTGGAAGGTGCAAGACACCGTCACAACTGTTTGTAAGATTCCACCATTACAATGCTAAACACGTCAGCTTTATAGAAGAGGCTATAGCAAAAAAACAAACCACTGGGCTACTATTTGAAGTATTAGAAAAACTATGATTCAACCAACACTTTCTAATCAGCATATTTTTTGTAGAAGTCTTCAGATTTTGATGGTATCAGGAGATAATATTATTATCATAAGATGAAGAACATCCAATATCAGGAAAACCGCTGCAAAACAGCCTGGTCTAAAAGTTTATTTTACAAAGGAAAAAAAAAAAAACCAGTTCTTTCTTTATACACTGGTCAGTACAGAATGGTTTTCTCACGAAACTTGAATTCAGGTCCAACACACTAGCAGTATCTCAGACACACTATAGTGAATTAACTTTTAGATTCTTTTTTATTCAACTACATCTCAACACAACTGACTGCAAGCTTTGCGTATTCCTTTTAACTCCATCTGTATACTAATGGTGTCATGTCTGTTTTCAGGTTTTCAAGCTTGCTGTTAATGGAGAATTTTTCTGACAGTTTTGTACAGCCTTTCCATTTTAGCAGTAATGCTACTGACCTAAGAGTTTCCATTATGCACTAAAAAAGTATTACTGGTATAGATTTGGGTTTTTATAAAGATCCATAATACTCTGTGCCAAAAAATTCTTACACCAGCAGAAAAATTACATGACAAGGTTCTTATCACAGAAGAGAAAGTCATTCTTGAAGTGCTAAAGTAACATGAGTTATTTGAACTCTTTTTAAAATATTACTGAAGTATTAGTACAAGCATTTAAATAGACAGAGCATCTATTTTTGGGAACAACTAAAGGATATTTTCAGATACCCAGCCTCCTAAGCCAGAGTTTTAAGAACTCATATTACATAAAGTGAATATTCTTATACTATAAAACCTCCTCCTAATGAGAGTGAGAACGAGGAAATGGAGAAGGAGTGTACACTCTTTCCATTTAATCCAAATATTCCAAAAGGGAATTTTACATTAACTTTGACAGAACTTAAATGGCATTTAAACTAGCTGCAAAATTAGCATTGCAAACTTTTATGCCACTGCAGAATGAATACAAAATGATACATTCTTTTTTGAATCCAGCTGTAGCAGTAACACCTATTAAAATTTGGATTACATGAGTATCAGAGATATTTTAATGGAGACAAATCTAAAATGTAATTTCTCCTTAGAGTTTTACCGTAGACATATGTAGGGTCAAGACCACCAGCTGGAATAAAGTCAGTGGTGTCGTGGCTATTTTTAACCTCTAAGGATCCCACTAAGGCTTGGCCACTGGCTGGGAAACACAAGGGTGTACCACATAGGAATTAACAGATGCCAGAGGCTTGTTACGTCATAGGAATAAACCTACCACCCTCTCCACAAATCCCATTTCCAAAAGAATATGAAAGAAAATGAATGAGCGGAAACACAGATTCTCCAGTTTTTTATGCTGGAAAACCACACATAGAGATGTAACTCAGATTTGAGTGTCAGGCTTAGCTTTGAATGACTTGATTTTGGCCAAATGTGTCACAGCTTTAATGTTATTTAAATGTGAGATTTTTTTGTCTGTGAATATTAGCAAAGCCCTCGCTGCTTTAGATAAGCAGATGACATTCCATTCCTCATTAAAGCAAAGAAGTTGAATATTTATGAGTGTGGAGAATTATGTTGTCATGCATGTTAGTCTAGAAAATATAAATTCATCTCTTAAAAAAGTCAAAGGATCAAAGAAGGTTTTTACTGTTAATTGGAAACAAAGTGTCAACGGTGTCCTGATTTAAAGGGCACTCAAAAATGATAAGGGAGGGGTGGTTTTTTTTCCAAAAATGAAATATAATTAAAGTAGAAGTGGTGTTATTATTAGTACTCCTTTACTAAAATCCTTTTCATTGCCTGTGGCATTCCCAATGTTCAAAGTAATT